>CM046042.1:21946787-21958819 GCA_025215565.1 Flaveria ramosissima | reverse complement strand
CTTTCGAGCATGAGTCGGGGATATTGCACGAGACAAGATTCGAGTAATAGAGAGTAATGAACGAAATATAAAGTATGAAATGAACATTAATGAATTATCGTAATAATGTACTGAACAGGATCTTTGTCATTCGACCTCAGTAATCGTGGCTGAGTGCCACGAAGAGGGTAAAGTCTGACCGGATCTAGAAAGAGAAGTGAACGATAATGTAATACGTTGAATGAACGAAGTTAATGAACGCGATAACAAAGATAATAATGATATTATCTGTATGTACGTATGATGTATGATCGCGAGCGATTGCAAAGTATAGTATGATTTGAAATAAAGTAAATAACGATTTTTAAAAAAGTAAAGTATTTTATTATAAAAACTAGAACTCACTCAGCGTCGCTAGGTTTTGTATGCATGATAGTTGGCAGGTATTTGTTGATGCTGAGGAGTTGCAGGCATGGATGCATAAGCTACTGGGAGCATGTTGAGGCTGGCATCCGTATTTTGACATGTCTTGTATTTTAAGATGAAAACTAATGTTGTAAATAAATGAAATCACATGTTTTTAGTTATTAATGAAAGTTTAAATTCCGCTGCAAAATAAATGTACATTTTATAATGTTTTATGTGCAATGATTGGCCAACTGTGAGGTTCCCGGGAACGGGGCCTTACAGAAGGCATTACCAGAATTCATGCGCTTTGATAAATTCATCATTACGTTAGCCGCAAGTAATCGTCAATTTACTTTTCAAGATCATCATAATGTTTACCCACCATTGGTTCTTAATGTTTATGTTATGATGTTCATCATACCATGTTTCTATCTATGTGTGTGCCTGGCACCTAGTAGCTCCCTAATGTTCAACTAATAAACAATGCACAATAGTACAACATGTAGCAATCTAAACCCTAAAGTAGACTAGACAATAAAGTCTCTACTATAAGTGTAAAGCCATATTGCCACAATAATGCCTTTACAAGTATAAGTAGTGTGTGCAAATATGACATCTGTCACTCTTAGGTACGTTAATTAACCATGTTCCTGTTGTTGTTGTTGTTTGCACCATCTCGTATTTTCGTTAAATTAAAAGTTAACGTCGTTATATTCTTGTAAGGACCATTGTTGTCATTTATGAAACTTGTGGGTTATTTATGATTGTTTCTTTTATTTTTACTTTAATTCATTAATCTAAAGGTTAATAATTAAATTTATTAAACTAAGCATAATAATAAAAATGACAATAATAATAATAATAATAATAATAATAATAATAATAATAATAATAATAATAATAATAATAATAATAATAATAATAATAATAATAATATTAATACAATAAGTTAAAAATAATAATAATAATAGAAATAATAACTTGTAAAAGTAAATAATTAATAAGTTATAAAATAATTAAAACTTAAAGTTAAATAAGTGCAGGGGGTAATTATGCCAACTTAGAAACTTTAAATAAAACCTTCTAGCATAAAATAACAAAAACCAAACTACAAGGACCATTTGTGTAAAATTTTAAAAACCCAAACCAAGTCTTCTCCCACCGCCCGTTTTTCCGGCTACAACTTCGGGCGAGCTCCGGCGAGGCCGAAACTCTCGACTTTTCGGGTTTCAACAATGGAAATCGGTTTCTAACCGTTTATAAAGGGGATTTGGACCTGTTTGTGCATTTTAATTAAATGTACCATCGGTTACAAGAGCATTCGAGCTCAAGTAACCGTCGATCATCAATCTCACAACGTTTGTGAATTAAACTCCAATAGTAATCGAATTAATTCAACCTAATCGAACGTCTATCTATCCCTAAACGTTTACAACTCTTGATTTCACCTGAAAACACACACAACCATCAAAATTAATCCCCACTTCCATCGCGACCTACAACCGAGAGCTCACCACCATCCAAGCATTCTAAACTTCAATTGATTGAGGGCTTAGAACCAAGGACATCACCCGAAGCTTCACCCAAAGTTAATTTGAGTAACAACAACAATTCCACATCAAACAAGTCCAAGCCTTGGTCGCGGTTCATCTGCATCTGTTCTTATTGGTTTAGCATCGATTCGGGTAATTAGTTGAGTCCTCAGACTCGAAATCACATGGGGATTAAAAGCCCCAATGTTGATTTCATTATTAGTAATGAATTGGTGATCAATTTGGTTGATTTCGAATTAGGGTTCATATGGATTTAGGGGATTCTTTGTATTTGTATTTTTAAGATTTAAAAACCGACATGTAACATGGCTTCGTCCCTTAGTCTACTGGTCACATACACCCTTCACCACCTAGAGGTCCCGGGTTTGATCCCGGGCCACCTCAATTTTTTTTTCTAAGGCTTTTTCAGCCTTTAAAAAATATAGAAACTTTCTAAAAATTATTAAAATCAATTTTTTTAAATTTTTTTATATTTAAAGTTAACTAATTATTTTCTGTAAATTTACCACTTTAAATACCTTTTTTTATAAAATATTATTAACAAATGTTATAATTAGTTTACTTTTATAAAAATAAACATTAAATAGTTGAAATCACTAAATTATTATTGATCATTACGTTATCTTTAATTATAGATTAATTATGTTAATTATAAAATTTTATTTACATTTTATAATTAATCATTATAAGGATTTAATTTCTTTTAATTTCACAAAACATTACAAAAGTATTAATCAAGTTTTCTTTAATTGTATTAAAATATAATATTTATGATTTCGATAACGAATCTTATTTATATAAAAACCCCAAATTCTTATTGAAACCCTAGTTCACGTTTAATCGTTAATCTTATTATTAAACTTAAATCTTGTAAATATATATACGTTTAGGTACCTTGTGAAGGATTTCGTTGGAACATCGACTATTATTCTTATTAATCATCTTATATACACTTATTTGTCATGTGAGTTTTCATGCCCCTTTTCATATTATTTCACACCTTTTTGGGGTGAAACATGTTAAAATTATCAACTTACACTTGTAAACTTTTTATACTTGTAACGCACATGCAATTCATCTATATTTTTGTCATGGTTATTTGTATTATTATGATTGTTATATGAGATACATTATATGTTGACAATCATTAACTTATTGCTAGCCTGGCGACGACATAGATCTATGGGCCTGACAAGCCTATTTGGTGCTAAAACCGATGTTATTGCCGGCTCCTGATGACGTATGCTTGTTCATCATGGGAACCAAGTACACTTAGTTAATCATTATAAACTTGTAAACTTATTCTTGGTCAAGGTTTGATTGTAGCTATATGTGTTCTATAAACTTGCATAATTCATAACCATTGACATGAATTGCTACTTGTAAATCTTTTGATATATTTATGTATACTTAACCCATGGAAACTCACCAACTTTCATATTTTAACCTTTTATTTTTAACATGTTTCAGGAAATGCTCAAGTTTGATGACCTCTTGAAGTGTGCTCACATCTAGGACTTGGACCTAGATAAATGAATAAATTGTCTTGGAATATTTATCTTATGTTATGTTTTATTCTTGTTTGAGACTTATGGATGTAATTTTCATTTTAAAACTTATGATAATAATATTTTTATTTAATGGTAGCGTTATATGGAATTGAACAATCTTAACCCTCACATCTCGACGATTCCGCCGTTAAGGTTGGGGTGTGACATTGTTTTTGCTTTTGTTGTCGCTATTTCTTTTGTTGTTGATGTTGTTTTTGTTGTTACTTTTGTTGTTGCTATTGCTGCTGCTATTGTATTGTTGTTGCTGCTGTTGTTGCTCTTGTTATTGCTCCTGCTGTTGTGTTGCTGTTGCTGTTGGTGTTGATGGTGTTAGCGTGTTGTTGTTGTTGTTGGTGTTGGTGTTGCTGTTGGTGTTGCTATTGCTGTTGCTACTGCTGCTGGTGTTGTTGTTGTTATTGCTATTGGTGTTGTTGTTGTTCTTGTTGTTGTTGTTCTTCATGTGGTTGTTGTTATTGTTGTGGTTGTTGTGGCCATTGTTGTTGTTGTTGTTGTTATTGTTGTTGTCGTTGTTGTTGTTGTTTCTATTACTATTGCTCTTGCTCTTGTTGTTGTTGTTGTTGTTGCTGCTACTACTGTTGTTGTTGTTGCTCTTGTTGTTGTTGTTGTTGCTATTATTGTTGTTGTTGTTGTTGTTGTTGTTGTTGTTGTTGTTGCTGCTGCTATTGTTGTTATTGTTGTTGTTGTTGTTATTGTTGTTGTTGTTGTTGTTGTTGTTGTTGTTGTTGTTGTTGTTGTTTTTGTTGTTGTTGTTGTTGCTGTTGATGTTGTTATTGTTGTTGTTGTTGTTGCTGCTGCTGCTGCTGTTGTTTTTGTTGTCATCGTTTTTGTCATTGTTGTTGTTGTTGTTGTTGTTGTTGTTGTCTTATTGTTGTTTTTGTTGTCGTCGTCAACGCTATTGCTATTGCTGTTCGTGTTGTTTTTTCATTATCGTTATTGTGGTCGTTGTATTGTCGTCGTTGACATCGTCGTTTTTGTTATTGTCATCGTCGTTGTCATCGTCATCGTCGTCGTTGTTGTCGTCTTTATCGTCGTTGTTATTGTTTTTGTTGTTGTCATTCTTGTCTGTTGCTGTTGTTGGGACTATTGCTGTTGCTGGGACTATTGCTTAAGCTGTTGTTATTGTTGTTTTTTTTTGTTGTTGTTGTTATGGTTGGTGTTCATGTTGCTGTTGTTGTTGCTGGCGCTGCTGGTGATATTGTTGTTGTTGTTGCTTTGATAAATTTATCATTATGTTGGCCACCCGTACTCCTCAATTTACTTTGCAAGATCATCATAATATTTACCCACCATTGGTTCTTAATGTTTATGTTATGATGTTCATAATACCATGTTACTATCTATGTGTGTGCCTAGCACCTAGTAGCTCCCTAATGTTCAATTAAGAAACAATACACAATAGTACAACATGTAGCAATCTAAACTCTAAAGTAGACTTAGCAATAAAGTCTAAATATAAGTGTAAAGCCATATTACCACAATACAAAACTTTCGTTATTGGGTTAGCTATACACTTCATATGTTTCTAGCGATTCACATGGTATCATTAAATGATACAAGTCTTGGATAAGAATCTACAACGCACTAGAACGCCCTTGTTGACGATCCTTTACTCCGACAGCATCTAGGGTTCCTCGAACAATGTGATATCTCACACCGGGTAAATCCTTAACCCTCCCCCCTCTTACTAAGACTACAGAATGTTCTTGTGAATTATGGTCAATTCCGGGTAAATAAGCAGTGATTTCAAATCCAGAGGTTCATCGTACTCTAGCAACTTTACGTAAGACAGAGTTTGGTTTTTTTTGGGTGATAGTGGAAAAGTTGACAGATAAGTCACCCTAACTACCACTCTACGCCTTTACAAGTATAAGTAGTGTGTGCAAATATGACATCCGTCACTTTTAGGTACGTTAACTAACCCGAAGTTTGTTATTATTCGAATAATGAATTAAATATATTTTATTTTGTGAAATGAATTAGTCATTATGGTATTAAATTATATGGTTAGCTAGTCATGTTAAACTCTAAATTATATAGAATAATATAGTAGATTACTATTGTTATTGTTGTTGGTGTTGTTGGTGTTGTTGTTGTTCTTGCTGCTACTGTTGTGTTGTTGCTGCTGCTGTTACTATTGTTGTTATTGTTGGTATTAGTGGTGTTGTTGTTGTGATGTTGTCATTGCTATTGTTGTTGCTGTTGTTGAGGTTATTGTTGTTGTTGTTGTTGTTGCTGCTGTTGATGTTGTTCTTGTTGATGTTGTTGCTATTGTTGTTTCTACTGTGGTTGTTAGTGTTGTTGTTGTTCGTGTTGTTCTTGTTGTTCTTGTTGTTCTTGATCTTGTTGTTTTTGTTGCTACTGTTGCTATTGTTGTTTTGTAAGGCCCTGTTTCCGGGACGTTTACAGTTGGATTCTCATCGCACATAAAAGATATAATTACATTTAACTTTCATAAAACGTTGCAGCGGAAACATTAAACATTATTACATTTCATCATAAAAACTTTTGCAACATGATAAATCGTTGCCCAATTACAAAATATTTGTTTCATTACATTACAAAAGCATTAAACAAAAGAATGTCATCCAAAATAAGCTGAGTAGCCGCCCCGTGCCATCCTCAGCAACATACCTGCCAACTGGAAACACACCAAAGTCAGTGTTGCTGAGTGAGTTCTAGTTTTATAATAAAACATACTTTTCTTTCGTTAAAACCATTCTTTACATACATGCGATCACACATCATACGTACACATAGATAATGTTTATTATCTTCATAATTACATACGTTAACTTCCATTCGTTCATTCATTCTTACTTTCATTTGTTCGTTAATTATTACATCTTTTCCTTTCGTCAACACCACGAACTTTACCCTTCATGCTCATGATACTGGGCCTAAGCCTATCATAGACCTTCATTCACGGTGCCGAGCACCTCTGGCCATAGTACCTATGATAAGGTTCAGGATCATTACATCTGTTACATCATCACATTCTGATCAGTGTCAACAGCTATGCCCCAAATAATATGGCTACTGGGCCAAAGTTCATAAATGACTTCCAGACTGCACGTAACCTGGCACCAGCACCGGGGTAAGCGATAACTCGAGTACTGGGCCGAAGATCATAAATGACTTCCACACTGCACATAGCCCGGCACCAGCACCGAGGTGAGCGACAAAGATCCCATCCACATACTACACCCCCAACGATATGCATAACTCGAGTACTAGGCCAAAGTTCATAAATGACTTCCACACTGCACATAGCCTGGCACCAGCACCAAGGTGAGTAATCACTACTCCACCCCCAACGATATGCATAACTCGAGTACTGGGCCGAAGTTCATGAATGACTTCCACACTGCACATAGCCTGGCACCAGCACCGAGGTGAGTAATCACTACACACTATGTACCACAACGTAGGTCAGTCATAAAGACTGGAACCCCCGCGTGTACCCCTGTTCATAATGCTTGCAAACCTTTCATACTTTCATTCGTTCATTAATGCATGCATTCATTCATTTATCATGTTCCTCTTTTCATTATCTTTCACTTTATGTTACATAATACTTTCGTTTCATTCATTAACATTCGACGTAAAGCCATGGAAAGATACATATACATATCAGGAATATAAACATAAACATACACACATCACCATACAGGGCATCACCATATATACGTATCAATCATACGCACGCATCAATCATACATCACATCATCATCAACATCACACAATCACACCATATCAAACATCACACGAATCACGCGCATCGCATCATACATAACTATACGGCATTACACGTCATCATGCATCGCATCATCATCATCATCAGCTCATCATCATAAATCATTTTACATCATCCATGCCCATCACATCATCTACAACACCAAAGGTCCGAGCCTACGTCTGCACTTTCTGAAAGTCAGACAATACTATGGTCATTTAGGCGTATGGACCCTATTTGGTCGCATGGTCTCTCATGCGTATGGGAACACTCAGGCGAATGGACCTCCAGTCGCATAGCCTCCAATCGCATGCTTCCCATGCGAGTGAAGCTCAGTCGCATGACATCTGGGCGTATGGACCCCATTCGCATGACCTTCATGCGGATGGCCCTCAGTAGCACACCTTTCGTGCGTATGGACCTCAATCGCACGACTCACGGGTGTATGAACTCCAATCGCATGACCTTCAGTCGCATGACCCTCATTCGCATTTCATTCAGTCGCATAGCCCTCATTCGCATTTCCTTCAGTCGCATAGCCCTCATACGTATGATCCTCAGTCGCACTACTCACATACGAATGAACCTCAATCGCACTTCTGTCGTGCGTATGGACCCAGTCGCATGCCATTCTGTCGCATGGACCTCCAGTCGCACAGCCCTAGCTGTGCGCAGAATGCAGTTCATCCCAAACTGCAGCGGCAGTTTTCGGCCTCCAACCTCTTCCAAACCTCTTTTAAGCTCAAATCAACCATTCTAAAACTTAGGGAAGCATACCACGACCTCATTCAAGCATAACCAAGCATGAAATCAAGCCCCAAACGAATCATACACATACACATACATACAAAAACGGGTTTACACCCAAAAACTCAAAAAAGGGTTTTCAGATGTGTTCCAGCCCTAAAATCATTCAAAAACGTGTAAAAGAGGGGTCCTAGAACTCACACAAATGATCCCGTCGAGTAGAGCTTCGATTTGACCCGCTACACGATGATTTCCACGCTCGAATCCACCCGAACCAAGCTTTTCTCCTCTTTTTCTCCTTCTCTTCTCTCCTCTTTGGCTGAAAATGGGAAGAATGGGTTGTCTTCCCCCTTTTATACTCCCATTCATCAAAGTTTCTCTCGTTGACGAGTTTGGTCCCTCGACTTTGGACTTTATTTCTTTTTCTTCTTTCGTCGGCTTCAAATATAATTTTCGGGCGTTACAAGTCCACCCCCTTATATAGGGTTCGTCCCGAAACTTGTTATTCCTTAAACCGTCGCGAGCAATTTTGTCTCAGCTCTTTTCTAGTCTCCCACCTGGAGTTCAATTGGTCTATGTCATTTATCCACACATGACTTCTTATCTATCTTTGGCTACCTTCATCAATGCTTTGATCCTTTCAAGCTTCTCGGTCGTGGCCTCGATTACCTCAATACTTTCCACACGACATTTGGTACTCGGCCTTCACTTGTAAACAAGTAAGGCATTTAATCTCGTACTCCACCATATCACGCTTCATGCACTTTCCCGCCACTGCCATCGAAATCACCTTTGAAATCGTAGTGACTCAATCACCTTAAACAGTCACCATGATGCCATCGGGCGCTGTCAACCGTATCATTTTCCTGCGACATACAATGTTCGCCCTGTATTCTGCCAAACAATCCACTCCTAGGACTACATCGAAGGGCGTATCTATATTCTTACCACTATCATGCAATTCGGCACTAAAAGCAACAGGAACAAAACTTTTACTAGCGCCAGCATTGAATAACACAAAGGCTAAGGATCTATTTACTAGAAACATACCTGACACAACATCAGGGTCCGTCCTAGCTTCCTCCGATCTTCTTCACTCCTGAACCTTCCGCCCTCGACTTCTTGCAATCATTGCTCATGTGGCCCTCCCCGCCACAAGAATAACACCTCCTCACACCGCAGTTCTTCGCCACATGTCCGGTCCTTCCACAACGGAAACAGACATTAGTCCCCAATCTACATTCCCTAGGGTGTTTGTGTCCACACTTTTCACACTTTTCCGACCCCGCATCGGGTGTGACCACACGCTGGTCATCCACCCGTGCACCTTTATTACTTAGAGCGGCTCCGCCACGTCCAAATCGCTTCCCGTTCAAATCCCAATCACCCTCTCCTTTCTTGTTAACTTCTGTCACCACCACAGTTCTTTCATCGTATAATCTCCCAGCCAAATCAACCGCCGACCTAAATGTGCTCGGTCGGGCAGCGATCATGTGCCTACGAACATCCACCGACAAGCCCTGAATGTACCTCTTAATCTTTCGTGACAGAGGCATCACCTCATCCGGCACCAGCCGTGCCATTTCGTTGAACTTTGCGGTATATTGCTGATGTGTCATGGTTCCCGCCTCCAGCTTCAGGAACTCTCTTTCAACTTTATCCATATCACGGTGAGGACAGAACTCCTCAATCACCAGCCTCTTCAACTCTGCCCACCTCATCCTCCCGATAGCCCTGCTTCCCTCAACTTGGACAATGTTGTCCCACCAACACAGAGCTGAGTCCACAAAAGAGTGGGCAGCAAACTTTACCTTCTGGTTTCCCGGCACTCGCTGATATTTAAAACAGCTTCCATTTCCCTCACCCATCGGTGAGCAGCAGCAGTGCCATTACCATCAAAAGTAGGGGGCTTGCATCGTTGAAACGCCCCATAGTTACAGCCTCGTGCCACTTCCGGCGCAGGCTCTTCCTCTTCTTCTTCCTCTTCGTCATCGGAGAAAACCGTTTTAGGCTCGGTTGCTCCCGTCCTCCCGAGGACATGTTCCTCTCTTTCCTCTCTCCTTCCTTTACAGCCTTAATCACTTCGGTCACCACAGACGGTAGGATCGTCTGTAGGACCTGATGCACTTCCTCCACGATCGCCTCTCTCATCGAGGCCCTCTGATTAGCATTCTCATCACCGCCCTCAGGATGAGGGGTCTCGGGTTCCTCATGAACCACTTTTTCAACTCTGGGTCTTCCTCTTGTGCCCGTGGTTCAGCACCACGTCCACCACCACCTCCACCACGAGAAGCTTTCGAAGATCTACCACCGCCCATTCTCTAAACACACTGAAAGATTCAAACACTAACACGGTCATTCAAGGAACAGCTCAGTTTATGTCAAGTATAGTAAGTCCCTAATTACAGTTGGCAGTTGTGATTATCCACTTACTTTACTCTTCATACCCCAAGCATTACCTGTCCTGACTACATCAGTATCTAAATCTACCAGCAACACATAAAACATATAACATGCGCACGTAATACTGGTTAACATTATGAAAATACCTGATGACACGCAGCTACTCAGATTTGCATTCCATTCCCTTTCCGTCCCATTTTCAGTTTAAATTAAGGTTTATTTTGAAAATTTACCCATTTCACTTAAACTTTGGCTCTGATACCAACTTGTAAGGCCCCGTTTCCGGGACGTTTACAGTTGGATTCTCATCGCACATAAAAGATATAATTACATTTAACTTTCATAAAACGTTGCAGCGGAAACATTAAACATCATTACATTTCATCATAAAAACTTTTGCAACATGATAAATCGTTGCCCAATTATAAAATATTTGTTTCATTACATTACAAAAGCATTAAACAAAAGAATGCCATCCAAAATAAGCTGAGTAGCCGCCCCGTGCCATCCTCAGCAACATACCTGCCAACTGGAAACACACCAAAGTCAGCGTTGCTGAGTGAGTTCTAGTTTTATAATAAAACATACTTTTCTTTCGTTAAAACCATTCTTTACATACATGCGATCACACATCATACGTACACATAGATAATGTTTATTATCTTCATCATTACATACGTTAACTTCCATTCGTTCATTCATTCTTACTTTCATTTGTTCGTTAATTATTACGTCTTTTCCTTTCGTCAACACCATGAACTTTACCCTTCATGCTCATGATACTGGGCCTAAGCCTATCATAGACCTTCATTCATGGTGCCCAGCACCTCTGGCCACAGTACCTAGGATAAGGTTCAGGATTATTACATCTGTTACATCATCAAGTTCTGGATCAGTGTCAACAGCTATGCCCCAAACAATATGGCTACTGGGCCGAAGTTCATAAATGACTTCCACACTGCACATAGCCTGGCACTAGCACCAAGGTGAGTAATCACTACTCCACCCCTAACGATATGCATAACTCGAGTACCGGGCCGAAGTTCATAAATGACTTCCACACTGCACATAGCTTGGCACCAGCACCGAGGTGAGTAATCACTACACACTATGTACCACAACGTAGGTTAGTCACAAAGACTGGGACCCCCGCGTGTACCCCTGTTCATAATGCTTGCAAACCTTTCATACTTTCATTCGTTCATTAATGCATTCATTCATTCATTTATCATGTTCCTCTTTTCATTATCTTTCACTTTACGTTACATAATACTTTCGTTTCATTCATTAACATTCGACGTAAAGCCATGCAAAGATACATATACATATCAGGAATATAAACATAAACATACACACATCACCATACAAGGCATCATCATATATACGCATCAATCATACACACGCATCAATCATACATCACATTATCATCAACATCACACAATCACACCACATCAAACATCACACGAATCACGCGCATCGCATCATACATTACTATACGACATTACACGTCATCATGCATCGCATCATCATCATCAGCTCATCATCATAAATCATTTTACACATCCATGCCCATCACATCATCTACAACCCCAAAGGTCCGAGCCTACGTCTGTACTTCCCGAAAGTCAGACAATACTA
>CM046042.1:21884287-21941787 GCA_025215565.1 Flaveria ramosissima | reverse complement strand
GACTTTATAAACTTTATAAATTTTGTAAGAGTTTGTAATTTAATTATTTATATTAATTTAATATAAAAACTATCATAATTAGTAATAAACTTTGTAAATTTATAAAAATTTACTTTATGAAATTATGAAATTATATTAAATTGTTATGAGTTGAATAAATAACAATATTATTGTATTTGAAACACTAAATTAAATAAATTGACTAATTAATGAATTAATTTGCATGATTGACTCAAACGGATTTGGGTTTACATTTCAAAACGGATCAAATTTTACAACCATGACCTTGATTATTTGAATTTGCCATTAGAAGCTTCCCTTGATTATTAGCCTCCATTCATCTTGACTTTAAATGCGTTCTTTAAAGACTACGTTTCTTCCAACTACTTCTTTAAATGACATCGTATTAGTTTCTTTATATTGCTTGATAGATGCCACAATTGGTAAGATTTCTTTGAACCGAGTTAAATAGTTTCCTTACAAGTACCTTATATTTCAAAGTACCACCAAAACTTATAAACTTGGCTTTTATACTACTTAACTTTCCCGCAGAATCACTTGCCCGTTCGGTTGTATTCATTTTCAAAGCTTATAGTTCACTTCTCACTATTTGTAAACGTGCTTTCTGAACTAGATCGGTTCCAAGGTTTTTGACTTTGATTGAGTCCTAAACTTCTTTTTCAATTGATTAATGTGCAATTTGCATTAATACATCTTGAGGTAATGTTTGTAGTATCATTGCCTTAGTTGTATTAATCTTCTTTTCATCTAGAGTTTCATTCTCTGAATCAACTATATCCTAAAGAAAATAGGCCTTTAAGATAGTTTCTATCAACAATGACCAAGTATGGTATTTTTTCATTCAATTTGGGACATTGACGTGAAATGTTTCCTTGTTCACGAGTTGATCTGTCGCTTGATGCATTATCATGCTTTTTATCATTTGTCATTTATTCTTTCTTTCTTGCTAACGTGCTTGTGATCAGATGATCACTTTCTTGATCAAAAGATCAATATCTATTTCTTGCTTCCGGCCAACTTGCTAACCAGATTTGTCTTGCTCATGACCAGCTTGCAAATCAGCATCTGGCCTACTTGCTAATCAGCTTTTGACCTACTTGCTTATCAGATTCATGTTGTTGTGAATTTGATAAAATTTTCCAACCAACTTGCTAATTGGACTTTAAATTTAAATCAATTAGCTATACTTTCCTTTGGCCTACTTTCTAACCAGATTTAATGTGCTCCTGACCCACTTGCTTATTAGATTTTTATGCACTAACTTGATTTGACCAAAGATTGGTCTTTTATTGCAAAGTTGAATCGAAATGATTCTACTTGGACCTGCTATTTAAACAAATAATTGTTCGACTTGCTATTTGAACTAAAGTTTTGACTCGCTACAAACCGTAGGGTTTGTCTAACTTGCTATGAACCACAAGGGTTCGGTTTAAATTTCTGATATCCGGTAATTTTTCGTTACCGAAACTCCGTTAATTCCATTAACTCTTGCATACACGTATCGTAAGCATACAATAGACGTCATTGAACGTTAGTGACTTAACAAATGACTAAGATTGGTTTAACTAATATTACTTTGATTAATAATTTTGATTATTATGATGTGATTAAAGTATCCCCACCTTTCGTAAATATATCTGTATTTAAACCAAAAATAAAACCCTAAATCCACGCCCCAACACCCATTGAGGCCGAGAACACCACAAGCATCCCCTCTGTTTGCGATTTTGTTCAAGAAACAACACCATCATTCGATTTTGGTTTGCTTTGATCGTTACAACGTGTTAGGAAGTTTAATTATTGATCAATAATATGTATAAGGTGAGTTCATCTAGTTTTCATTGTTTTTGATCTAGGAAAAAACCCTAGTTCAAACTTGCAAAATAACTTGAAATTGATGTTACTGGATGATGTTATTTTGTTAATCTAATGGTATTGTTGATGATTTACATGGATTATGCATAGGAATCATGAATTCAATGTCTAGTTCATACCTTACTAAAAGTAAAAACTTTAATTTCCAAGAACTTGAGATTTTGTAATTCTATGATGTTTCTTATGTTTTAATGATTACTATGAACTAAATTAAGCATGTACTTGACGAATTAATGATCGGTTTTGATGAAAATTAGGTTAAAGGATATTACTTGCCCGAAGAGGAAACTTTATTAACATGTTTGGTGAAATTTCATGTTTCGAGCATGCTTATTGTGTTAGGATCATGTTAGACTAGTTATTGGAATTATTTAATATGTCAGAATGCAATGATTAGATCATATGGATGCTACAAAATTAGATGTTTAAGCGTTGTGTAGTCATTGTTGATGGGATTAGACAACTGGAGAAATCAATGTTATAGAATTAGGGTTTTATGATTTACTGGTGATGTTTAATCAATATGGTATGTTTGAATCGTTTTGCTAGCTTAAGTCATGTTTGGGAATATGATGATGAATATCGTACAAGCATATGGATCTAAGGCCCATACTTAGTAGGATTGGCAGGGTTTAGGATGTGAAGTAGTAAGTTACTTCACATGACATGTAATGCATTGTTAAACCCTATGTGTGATTAGGTATATCTGAGAATTTATTCATGATTGTAACATACATGCTCGTTACTTCTGGAGATTCGTATGTGTTGTATGATAACTTATGCTAGTACCATAATCCCACTAGAATTTAGGATGCATTATATGCTATACGTGAATGGTTTGAGTTGAGATTGTGAATAATAGATTATTAGATATGAGCAAGCAAGATTTCATTTAACATGTCACCAACGAGTCAACTGAGTCAATCGTGTCAATATTTTCAAAATCACTTTCGGATCGTTAGTTAAGGAAACTAATGGGAAATATTGGGTAATATCACTGGGGCTAACAAGCCCTACTTGTATAACTAGAGGTGAAGCGGGTGCTACATTTTCCTAAACGACTAACAATTGTCACAACTTGGTAAGCTGTGGCGAAAGGCAAATAAACGAACACAGTCAGCTTCGATCGTGAAAACACTATTGTTACTGCTTTTGATTTAGATTAGCTATCTATTTCAGTACACTTACTTATGTCTTACCAACGCTACTGCTTGTGCTTACTTATAAACTCTTGAACTCACCAACCTTTATGTTGACATACTAGTATACTTTTTCTCATGTCATTAACAATATGTTCAACAAGTACAAGAAGCAAGAAAATTGGTACCTATATCAAAAGGTTGTACACAATACATCACACCTTGTAAATCACTATTCATTTAGTTTAACTATTAACATATAAGTTAATTATGCATTAGTGCATTCCGAACCCATCCTTTATCCCATCATCAAATTTTAGCAAAAATCATCAAATCATACACTTTATCTCAATCCTCATTTCTATATTTATGGTCTTATTTTTAGGGGAAAACAACTTCATCCCCAAATAAAAAGGCTTACTATTCATCTTTTATATCTTCTTTTTAAATTTTTTTATAAGTGGATGTAAGTGTGCAGGATCGGGTTTTGTCACTTAACACTTGTAATTCTCTCAAACTCACTTATGATATCACTCAAACAAGATGAAGCAATGCCTATAACAAGAGTTGATAATAATATAATAAGTAATCAAAGGAACAAGCAGGAGTATTTTCAAGGTACTTGTATATATTACTTCTCAACTCAAGATTACAAGACACTTACAAGCATGAAACAAGAGTTACAATGAGAAACTATATATACTAGATCCTACAGCCGGTTATACTTGATACCAGCTGGATTCCTAAGACTAAAGCATATACTACAATGCTAAAGTTAAGGTATCTTAGATAAAGTATTATCTAAGATATGGTAGTCATGACATGTCCATGACTTACCTTTTGTCACCAACTAAAGATGGCAACTGTACTTAACATAAAAAGGTAAACAGTAGATTAAAGTATGGTCAACTACATGGCTTTTGAGAAAACGCCATGCAGTATCTCAGAGATTTGCAGCGGGCTGTCAGACAGACCATACTTATGTCTACTGGATAATAGAAGTGTCTTCCGAAGGTTAACTGGCTTCGGAAGAACAAGTTCTTCCGAAGCCACTTATACTTCGGAAGATGCTTCTATGCTTCCGAGGCTTTGGGGACTTCTTTAACTTCGGAAGTTGAAGTTTTCCTTCGGAAGTGTATTTTACACTTAGACTTCGGAAGAGCTCCTTCTTCCTTCGGAAGTCCCACACTTGGCTTCGGAAGTCCTTTGTATGTTGTACTCAAAATCTTCTAAGTGACATGGTTTTGGTTGCAACAGCCTCTCTAGATCCAACAAACTCCCCCTAGGCTGATGCTACCAAAACTTCACTTATTTCTACTTCTTAAAGTTTTCAGCACCAGGGACAAAAGATATTTGTCTGTCTCTCTGTTCTTTCCGGAAGTGGTGCTGAGAAGCTTGTACAAGTCATTCGTGGATAGGAGATCCAGTCTATCACTTTGAATGACATGTACCCTTTGTTGTGACCCTCTGAAGAGAGTTAGTTGACGGGAGTTGTATTCATACTCCCATCTAACTATGGACTCAAGTTCAGGACCTTCAACCATTTGAAGAAAGGCTTTGCCTTTGGTTGCTGATCCTTTCCTTTCCTCCTCCTCTCTCAGTTTTGACTCCTCTTCGACCTTGCTTTTGGCAGTAAGCTCGGCCATGTGAAGGCTGCCTAGATGATTTCTGATGTAGGCAGCTACATCGGAGTTTGAAGGGTTGGAGAATGGTTTCTCTGCTAACTCAGCAATATCAAATCTGCTTAAGTGTAGCAGAGATGAGGCATTCAGCCTGTTAATCTCACCATTCTCTCTCAACAACAAAGTTGTGAGAAGAGTCTTCGAACCTCCACTGGACTATCTTCTTTCTAGATACAAGAGGTTGTCTTGGTACCCTATCTCCTTTCTTTGTGTCCAGCAGAGTCACCAGCTTTCTCCTCAGCTTCTTTTCTTCCTCATTCAATGTGTCTGAATTGAGGCCAAGGAGTCTTGCAGCTTGGTCCAAAGTTCCTCTGGGCAGATCAAGAAACTCATCTCTTGTGAGGGAACTTGAGGATCCATCAACATAAGTCAGGTTGACTGAATCCTCCTCATAGGAGATGTCGCTCAGAGTAGTGCAGTTGATGAGCTTAGTTTTGATCGCCTTGAATTCCTCCATAGAGAGATGTTTGGAAGGCTGAGGGGATGGTTTGATTGGTTGTTGGGTAGGTTTAGGAGTTTGGGTTCTGGCTAAGGTTTTAGGTTGGATGATGGGTAGTTTAGGTGGTTGAGGTGAAGGAGTTGGTAGATGTGATGGTGTAGGTTCAGGGGTGAAGGGTTCAGGTTCAGTTTTGATTGGGAAGGGAAAGGGTATAGGTTCAGGTTGAGGTTGAGTTTGGATTTTGGGCTGAGAGGTGGCTTTGAAGGTCATCCCCTGTCCCCTTCTATACATCTCTTTTCTTCTCCCCGCACGAATGTCAGCCTTGATGTCACTGACATGTCGTTGGAGAGTCTTCTCAGACATTGGACCCACTTGCCTGCCAGAGAAGCCATGAGCTTTAAGATAGTTCTTCATCCAAGCTTTCTCACCTATCTTCTTGGCGGCAGACAGTCCAGCCTCTTCTTCTCTCTTCTTTTTCTCCACCAGCTTCGCCCTTGCAGCTCTCTTTCTCCCCTTCTCCATTTGATCTTGCTCTTTGTTGAAGAGCCATAAGATCGTATCACTATTGTGTGGAGACAACTTCTCTTGAGAGAATCCTCTGGAGAGTAGGAAAGTGATCCTTTCTCTCTTGAGCTGCAGATCAGCTTCTCTTTCTTTTCTCAGCCTTTCTTCTTCCAAGGCCAACCTTGCAGCCTCTTCTTTTTGCTGTCTTTGCAGCAAGGTTGCCTTTTCAAGCTCTATCAGCTCCTCTAATGGTAGCAGGAGTACATCTTCCGAAGCAGCCCCTAGACTGACAAGTCTATCAATTACCTCCACTCTTCTTCTATTGTTGACTGCCTCTTGGTTGGCTGCAGCTGCTTTTGTACTTGCAGCTAACAGTTTCCCAGTTGGCAGTCTTCCTTTCCTTCTGAGCTTCTCCAACCTTTCTTCTTCCTGAAGCTCTTCCGAAGTCATCTTCCTCTTGCCTTTTATGTCTTCGGAAGTGCTAGACTTTGGTGGTTCTTGGATAGAAGATCCAGGTTGGGTAGTGGAGGTAGGAGCTGAGGTCAATGCAGATGTTATAGCTAATGGTTGGCTGAGAAAGTCCTCCCTATTAACCTCAGATGCAAGTTCCAGAATTGCATTTGTGACTATTAGATCATCGGAAAGAGAAAATAGTCCTTCCGCAGCAGCAATCTCAGCTTCGGAAGTTTGTGTTGGTTCTTCCGAGGCTTCGAATTGTGCTTCGGAAGTCTGTGAAAACACACCTTCTGTCCCAACTGTTTCAGTTGCTGGGCCATCAGTCCTAGTTTCCCCTTCGAAATCAATCTCAGGTTCCACTTGAGCCTTAGGTTGACCAACTTCCTCAACAGTGGTAGGAGGTGCATTCAACCTCTGAAGCTCTTGAGCTCCAAAGTAAATCACAGACATATCTGGACTGGGTTGTTCAATCAGGGACTCTAAAAGGAACTTGTTGAAGATCCTATTTAGATCCTGAAGCATCCTTTGATCCACTTGAAACACAACTGGAGGAGGCTCAGGGAAGATGGCAGCTTGTTGTCTTGAGCTCAAAGAAGTAAGAGCTTGACTGATGGTATCCTGTCTTTGGCTTTGTCCCTCAACATTCTCCCCCTTTTTGGTAGCATCATCTTGAGAGGTAGATGAGCTAGAGGAAGAGGTCAAGGAGACCTGAACTGGTACATGCCTAACAGATCTCTCAATCTGTGTCTCAGCTAGTTTGGCCTTGAGACTTTCAATCTCAAGTTGCTGAGTGGCAGACCTATCCTCTAAAGTCTTAACCTTTGATTCAAGGTTTGAGACTTTAGAAAGTAGGTCTCTTATGGTGAGTTGCATACTTCCCTCATCTTCTTTTGAAGAATCACGGGGAGATGAGGTAACATACCTGGTATGTTCATCCTCACCACCAGATGTGGTTTCTTGGCACCCTGGTTTCCCTTGCACAATGATGTCTCTTTCAGAGGCATCATAGGGCATGGTTGCCGTAGATTCAGTCTGACTGTCGTTACCACTATTGTAACATCCTGTATCTCTATGACTCTATTTATTTATGTTTGTGCGTGACCTCGTTAGTAAAGTTTAATTCATTAATAATAATAATAATAATAATAATAATAATAATAATGATAATAATAACCTTAAAAGAAACGGTAACAATTATAATTATAATAATAGCAAATAATAAAAATAATAATATCTATAATCATAATAATAATAATCATAATAATAATAATAATTATAGTAATAATAATAATAATAATAATAACAATAATAATAGTATTAATAATAACTTCTTAAATTAAAGTTCAGGGGGGTTTTCTGCCAAATTCTAAACTTGAAAAACCAAGTTTCAAGCATTTAATCAACAGCCCAAACTTCAGGGGCTGAAAATGTAAAATTTGTCCTTTTAAACCCGTTTTTCCGGTGGCTTCGGCCGGAGCTCCGGCCGAGCTCCGGCGAGGCTCCAAATCACCATTTCTACGCTAATTCGACCCACTTAAACCGCCCAACCCCTCTCGGCCTTGCGATTCGAACTCAAACCCTAACCCAATTCGATTTCCCGCTCGTACAAACCTTCCTAATCGAACTAAGGCTAACCGATGTAAACATCCAAATCAAATCCTGTCCAAATTCGCAATTCCAATCAAATTAATTATCCCTAAACTTAATACGCGGCTTAAGCAATCAATCAATCAATTAGAATTGCAAATTAACAGCTCGAAATCTCTTAATTTGGGTAAACTTCGAACGCGGTTTCAATCGAGTGTGTTAAGCCCGAAACCGTGTAATCGAAGCTATAAATTGAGGGCTTCGGATTCATTTTGAAGTTCCTAAACTCTCTGAACCCCCAATTTCACCATAAAAGCTCCCGATCGAAAAGCCCCAAATCAAGAACATTCGAGCCTAAGTCGAGCTCGAAACCTTTCAAAACCTCAGCAACTCGGGTAATTAAAACATGTTTTATGCTCGATTCGGTCCAAGGATCAAAAGCCCCATGATGATTCGAGTGATTAACATCGAATCGAGGGTCGATTTTGGATCAGATGAACCTAGGGTTCATCGGATTTGGGGGAAACGGGGAAGCCTTGTTTAAAATTAAAAGAAACCGAAGTGAACCACGGCCACGGCCCTGGTTCACTGGTTCCCGCATCCCATCCCCTAGGGGAGACCCGGGTTCGACCCCGGGCAAACCCCTATCCCCTTTTCAAATTTTTCTGTTTTTTTTTCCTTTTCTTTTCTTTTCTGTTTTATTTATTATTAATTATCTCTTTGCTTAAATTTTTAATTCTGAGAATTATTTTATAAATTCAGAATTTATTTATTATTTTATATTATTTTTAATTAAATCAAAGGTTTATAAATATGTTTGAATTTAAAATACATTGTGGTATTTTTCCTTATTTTGAATTATTTAAAATAATGTTGTTATAATACTTGTGTAGAAATATTTTAAATTATTTAAATATATGTATATATATTGTCAAACAATTAGAATGATTAATTATTTATACATATATACTTATAATTACATATATATATATATATATATATATATATATATATATATATATATATATATATATATATATATTCCTTCACTTATTATAATCAATATATACAACCTTCATAAATCGGCGTAACGTGCGATTAGTTTTCTTTATATTAGCCTTCCTCTTTCGCGCAATAAATCTAATTATCATTTCGTTCCATTAACCCGATTTCACATTAATAACGCGAAATAAATAGATGTCAACCTCTATTCAATTTAAAATTTAGAACCTTAAAAGCATAATTGATCATCAAACCAATTATAACGCGTTACCTTATTCTTATTTAGGTACCTTGTGACGTTTGTGTCGGAAATCTTATTCGTGGTTATTCTTATTTCATCTTCAAGTCTTCTTATTATCATGTGAGTTCTTATGCCCCATTTTACGTATATTTTACACCTTTCGGGGTGAAACATGTTGGTTATACAAACATACTCATACACGCTTTGATACTTATTACGCACGTGCAATTCTTTACATAGTCGTGGTTATTTGAATATGTTAAGTTGTATATGAGATGTGACATACGTGTGCAATCATTAACTATAACTAGCCTGGCGAAGTCTTAGATCTTTGGGCCTGACAAGCCTATTTGGTGCTAAAGCCGAGGGATTGCCGGCTCCTAGGAGCCGTATGCTTGTGCACTAGGGAACCAAATACACTTAGCTAATCATGCTTATTCATATTATTCAGTCAAGGTTTGATTGTAACTATGCATGTTCTATATACTTACTATCTTGTGACCATTGACTAGAATTGCCACATTCTTTCTCATGATATATACTTATTGTATTTTAAAACCATGAGAACTCACCAACTTGTTAGTTGACTTTATTTTCAACATGTTTCAGGTAATGTGCAAGTTTAATGATGACTGAAGAAACGCTTAAGCTTAGGATATGGACCTAGACTTAAATGAACATTTGGATTCTTTTTTTTTGTTTATTTGTTTTCTTGTAAGACGTGGATGATTGCGATGTTTGAAAACAATTGATTAATGGCATGTAAGGCCCGTTCCCGGGACGCTTACAGTTGGTCATTCATCGCACATAAAACATACATTACATTTTTCCTTTCATAAATAGTTGCAGCGGAAACATTAAAACATAATTTCATTTCATCAAAATACTTTTGCACATCAGTACAATCGTTCCTTTAACATTATCATGTTACATTTATTACAAAGACATTAAACATAAAGATGCCATCCAAAATACGCTAAGTAGCCGCCCTGTGCCATCCTCAGCAACATACCTGCCAACTGGAAACACATCAAAGTCAGCGTTGCTGAGTGAGTTCTAGTTTTATAATAAAACTTACTTTTCTATCGTAAAACCGTTCTTTACTTTCTTTATAAAAACATCCGTTACATACATGCGTTCACACATCATACGTACATACAGATAATAACATTATTATCTTCATCATTTCGTTCGTACATTCATCATTCATCATTCATCATTATCTTTCACTTCATCCTAGATCCTGTCAGACTTTACCCTCTTCGTGGCACACAGCCACGATTACTGAGGTCGAATGACAAGGATCCCATTTCATACGTTATTAGGATCATTCATTAGCGTTCATTTCCTACATTCATTCTTTCATTCATTACTTGCTCATTACTCTTCATTACTCGAATCTTGTCTCATGCAATATCCCCGACTCATGCTCGAAAGCTGATGTTGTGCAGGGACCCGCTCACAAGTCCCCGACTCATGTCCGAAGACTGACACAACACCGGGATACGCGACAAAGATCCCATATGAGTCAATCACAGGGATTGAACTCCATCCGAGTCTGTTGCAACACAAAGTTGCTCACCTCATCATCTCATCTCATGCACTATCCCCGACTCATGTCCGAAGACTGATACTGTGCCGGGGCCTGATAAACAAACCCCCGACTCATGTCCGAAGACTGACACAGTACCGGGATACGCGGCACGGATCTCATCATCCGTCCCTTTCATCATATGCAATACTCCCGACTCATGTCCGAAGACTGGTACTGTACCGGGGCCTGCTCACAAACCCCCGACTCATGTCCGAAGACTGGCACAGTACCGGAGTACGCAACAAGAACCTCTTCCGAGTATTTTGCGACACAGAGTCGCTCACCTCATACATATGCTTGCAAGCCTTTCGTTCGTTCATTCATTAAGTCATTCATTCATTAATGCATGCATTCATTCATTACGTTCCTCTTTTCATTATCTTTCACTTTACGTTACATAATACTTTCTTTACATTCATTAACGTTCAACGCAAAGCCAAAAAAAGATAAACATACCAAGCAAGGAACATAAACATAAACATAAACATACAACATCATCATACATACGCATCAATCATAAATCACATCACGCACATCATACATACTACGCATCACACGCACCGCCGTGCCTAACATAACACATAACATCATGCATATTACCATCATCTCCATCAACATCCACATCATAAGCTCATCATCCTACGTTACCTTATACCGTCCATGCCCTTCACATCGTCGAGTAATTCCATCTCGGTTATCATTTCTGAACACTTAGGCGAATGGGCATCTATGCGAATGGACCCTATGCGAATGGACTATGGGCGAATGCACCTCTATGCGAATGGACTCCCAGTTGCATAGCCTTCATGCGTATGGCCTCCAGTCGCATGACTTCAGGCGTATGGGCTTCAGTCGCATACTCTTCATGCGAATGAACCTCAGTCGCATGGCCTCCAGGCGCATGGACTTCAGTCGCATAACCTCCGTGCGAATGAGCCTCAGTCGCACCATCCCTCAATCGCATGGCTCTCAAGCACATGAACTCCAATCGCATGACCATCATGCGTATGGACCTCAGTCGCATAGCAAACGTGCGTATGGACCTCAGTCGCACTTCAATCGGCCGAATGGCCTCCAGTCGCCCTCCAGTCGGTCGCCTAGCCCTAGCTGGTGCAGAGTGCAGTTAGGTCGACTGCAGCCGCGGGTTTTCGACCTCCAACCCTTTCCAAACTTCTTTTAAGCTCAAATCAACCCTTCTAAAGGTTAGGGAAACATACCATGACCTCATACAAGCATAACCAAGCAAGAAATCGAGCCTCTAACGCATCATACACATACATACATACATCAAAACGGGTTTTCACCCAAAAACTCGAAAATAGGTTTTTGGACGTGTTCCAGCCCCAAAATCAGTTGAAAACATGTAAAAGAGGGGTCCTAGAACTCACCTTAACGATCCCGTCGAGTAGAGCTTCGATTTGACTCGCTCCTCGTCGATTTTGGCTACTCGAACCAACCCGGGCCAACACTTCCTCTCTTTTCTCTTCTTTCTCTCTTCTCCTCCCTTGGCTGAAAAATGGGGAGAATGGGAGTGTTTTCCCCCTTTTATACTCCCATGCATCAAAGTTTTTCTCGTTGGCGGGTTTGGTCCCTCGACTTTGGACTTTATTTCTTTTTCTTGTCTCGTCGGTTACAAGGGAAATTTCCAGGTGTTACATGGCATTTATATTTTAACATAGCGTTATTTGGCTGTGAACAATCTTAACCCTCACACTTCGACGTTTCCGCCGTCATGGTTGGGGTGTGACAGATTGGTATCAGAGCCCATAACTATAGGGATTTAGGTTATTAGAAATGGTGACCTAGACTATAGTTTATGCATGATCCTTATAGAAAAGTATTCTTATGAATACATACATATTGTTTGCATGCTGCCTAACGCTATGCCTTATTATGTGCAATGTGATGCCTTAGCATAGATGCCATTCTGCATGATTACATATTGTTACTCGTCTTCCCTAGACTTATATTAAACATTGATTCTCCCCGACAATTGCTATTACTTAAATCCTTCCTCGTCTCTAAGTAGAACTTATTGATAGAAAATTTCTTAGACTCAAGGTCTAATCCTATAAATATCTCATCAAGATTTTTGATTCCATGAACCATAGAACTAGTGCGGTACATAGACACCTGTATCCTGGTTTTCCTGGCAAAAGGCCCTCGGGCTAAGGTAAGCATTTCGTATAAATCCTACGGGACCAGTCATGCTTACCTGGGGATTTCCGGGATGAGTGATAAACTATGGCCAACATACACCAGTTTCTGAGGCGAATGGGTCAATTCATCTTGACGTGTCAACGTTTCCAAAATGGTGATGCGTCATCAAATGGAATCATTCCGTACAACCCATGATTCTTACTTTAACTGTCCATCCTTATTACCCTTTAACCGATCCTAATCCAATTTATATTTTTCCAGCATGTCTCGTCACCATGGAACCCGAGGAAGATCCGGCCGTAAGCTTGCCGCCATGATTGCCCGGCAAATGGCTGCGGTCATCCCGACTATGGTGGCTGAACTCAGCAGCACTATGATCGCCAACGTCACAAGCAACAGCAACGGCCAAGGGGAAAACAGTGCAAACCAAGGCCGTAACAACCAGAAGTGCACCTTCAAGCACTTTAGTTCATGCAAGCCTCCCAGTTTCAGTGGCAAGGAAGGTGCCACCGGTCTCCTAGAATGGTTTGAAGGGATGGAGAACACTTTCGTCAACTGTGAGTGCCCCGAAGCACTCAAGGTGAGGTATGCCACCAGTATGCTGCAGCAAAGGGCCTTAACATGGTGGAACAGTGAAAAGAGAAACCGAGGCCCCGACGCGATCTTGGTCTTAACTTGGGAGGAATTCAAGAACATAGCCATTGCCAAGTTTTGCCCGAGAAGTGAAATCCAGAAATTGGAGGAGGAATTCTGGAACCTGAAACAGGATGGCGGGAACCATTGGCATATTCTACCCGTCATCACGAACTGAGTATACTGCTGCCACACATGGTGGATACTGTTTCACGGAATGTGGAAAAATTCATTAAGGGTGTGCCGCCCCAGATCCAAGATGCCGTGGTGGGTAGCCGACCCGCAACCCTGGAGGAAGCTATCACTATCACTGCACAGCTGACCGAGAACCACATCCGAGCAGGCACCATGTCTGCAAAGAGTGCCAAGAAAACTGAGAAGACGGTCCCTGAGGAGGTTAAGGAGGTTAAGGTGGATAACAAAAAGAGGAAGTTTGTACCGGCACGGAACTAAGCCGTGGCCGCTCCTAAGCCACCCCAGAGACAGTGTGTTCCCGGGACTGCACCAGCAGCACAAGTGCCCGTGGCAAGGGCTTATGTAGGCCTTCTACCTTTGTGCAACACATGTAAGTACCATCATCCGAGGAATCTCCCGTGTCGCATCTGCACACTATGCGGCAAGTACGGGCATCTCGTGGCAACGTGTCGCCGAGCAATGGGGAACGCAGTGACGGAACCAAACCGGGCCTGCTACAATTGCGGAGAACCGGGTCACTACCGACCCTAGTGCCCTCGTCTTGTGGGCAATGTTCCACAAGCTCGTGGACGTGCCTTCAACATCAACGCAAACCAAGCTCAGGCGAACAACGATGTGGTGAACGGTACGTAACTTTCAACCCTATCTCCGTAGAATTTCTCAAAAAAAAATTCCTGGTTTATGCCCTAAGTGCCTTTTAAACCTACACAGGTATGTTTCTTATTAATGATACCTATGCTTACGTACTATTTGATTCGGGTGCCGATAAGAGTTTCGTTTCCTTAGAATTCGAACCGACGCTTGCTAAACCTCGTGCGAATTTGGGAAGACCTCTCACTGTTGAAGTTGCCGATGGGGAACCGATCACCGTCGACGTGGTCATCCGCGATTGCCTATTGTGTCTCGACGATCATAAATTTCTTATCGACCTCATTCCTATGAAGCTCGGGAGTTTCAACGTTATTATTGGCATGGATTGGTTATCGAAGAATCATGCTGAGATCGTTTGTTTTGAGAAGTGCATTCGCATACCCTTACCGTCCGGAGACACGTTGAAGGTGTTCGGTGAACGGTCTTCCAAAAGACTCAAGCTTATGTCATGCACTCAAGCTCGAAAGTGCCTGAGTAAGAGTTATCCAGCATTCTTGGCTTACGTAGTCAACACCAAAGTCAAAGGGAAGGAACTCAAGGATGTTCCAGTTGTACGAGAATTCCCTGAAGTTTTTCCCGACGACCTTAGTGGGTTACCTCCTATACGGGAAGTTGAATTCAAAATCGACTTGATCCCGGGAGCGAGCCCCGTGGCCAAATCACCTTACCGACTCGCACCATCTGAAATGCAAGAACTCTCTAGCCAACTCCAGGAAGTATCCGAGAAGGGTTTTATCCGCCCTAGTTCTTCTCCTTGGGGTGCACCTGTCTTATTTGTGAAGAAGAAAGACGGGTCATTTCGCATGTGTATCGATTACCGGGAGCTCAACAAGTTAACCGTCAAGAACCGGTATCCCCTTCCTCGTATCGACGACCTCTTCGACCAACTTCAAGGAGCTGCAATCTTTTCAAAAATCGACTTGCGTTCGGGTTATCACCAACTGCGAGTCCACGACGACGACATCCCAAAGACTGCATTCCGCACTCGATACGGGCATTACGAGTTTATGGTTATGCCTTTCGGCTTAACCAATGCTCCTGCGGTCTTCATGGACCTTATGAACCGAGTGTGCAAGCCATACCTAGATAAATTTGTCATTGTGTTCATCGATGACATTCTTATCTATTCCAAGACTCACTCTGATCATGAACTCCATCTCCGCCAAATCCTCAATCTGTTGAAGAAGGAACAACTGTACGCGAAGTTTTCGAAATGCGAATTCTGGCTGGAAGAAGTACAATTCTTAGGACACGTTGTGAATAGTCAAGGAATTCACGTCGACCCTGCGAAGGTAGAAGCCGTGAAGAATTGGAGGGCTCCCACAACACCGACGGAAGTTCGATCATTTCTTGGCCTAGCCGGGTATTATCGACGATTTATTGCCAATTTCTCAAAGATCGCAAAGCCACTCACGTTCTTGACCCAGAAGAACCAGCCTTTCGAGTGGAAAGCCGAACAAGAAGAGGCGTTTGAGACATTGAAGCACAAGTTATGCAATGCTCCTATTCTGGCCCTACCGGATGGGAATGACGACTTCACGGTATACTGCGATGCGTCGAAACAAGGCCTTGGTTGTGTTCTCATGCAACGAGGAAAGGTCATAGCTTATGCCTCGAGACAATTGAAGGTTCACGAGGTAAATTACACTACGCACGATCTCGAGCTCGGAGCGGTGGTATTTGCCTTGAAAATCTGGAGACACTATTTATATGGCACACAATGTATAGTGTACACAGACCACAAGAGCCTCCAGCATGTTTTCAATCAGAAGGATCTCAATATGAGGCAACGTCGATGGGTGGAGCTAATTAGTGACTACGACTGCGACATCCGATACCATCCCGGCAAGGCAAATGTCGTAGCTGATGCGTTGAGTAGGAAGACGCACCAAAAGATGGTTTCCGTTCAAGAGATTCGCGACCGTCGGCAATGGTTCGATACATTGGGAGAGTTTGACACTGAAGTCCGACTTGATGTCAACAATGCTACAGTGTTACTGCAAAATTTGAGGATCGATTGTGACATCGAATCAAACATCCGAGAAGCCCAGCAGGCAGTGCAAGTCGAAGAGAGTATGAAAGATGAACTTGAGCCCAATCTTGTAGCCCAACTAGAAGCAAGAGCCAATGGGTTGATGTATTTCGCAAACCGAATCTGGGTTCCCAAACGTAATAACCTTCGGGCTTTTATCATGAATGAAGCACATCAGACTCGCTATTCTATCCACCCGGGCTCCGATAAGATGTACATGGACTTGCGGAGTCAATATTGGTGGCCCGGAATGAAACGAGACATAGCAACCTACGTTGCTAAGTGCCTCACGTGCACGAAGGTTAAAGCGGAACATCAACGTCCAAGTGGCTTACTCGAGCAACCCGAAATTCCCATGTGGAAATGGGAGCATATATCCATGGACTTCATAACTAAGCTACCTCTGACATCTCGCGGGCACGATAGCATATGGGTAATCGTCTCGGCACACTTTATACCCATACGCGACACTTATAAGACATCGAGGTTAGCACGAATTTACATCGACGAGATCGTAAGCCGTCATGGAGTGCCCCTGCACATCATATCCGACCGAGACGCCCGATTTACTTCTCACTTCTGGTCTTCCATGCAAGAACTCCTGGGTACGCAATTGGATTTAAGCACGGCTTACCATCCCCAAACCGATGGTCAAACGGAGCGGACAATCCAAACTCTGGAAGACCTGTTGCGTCTCTGTGTTCTCGATTTTGGTGGCGACTGGGATACGCACCTACCACTCGCAGAGTTCTCCTACAATAATAGTTACCATTCAAGCATCCAAATGGCACCATTTGAGGCACTTTATGGTCGTAAGTGTCGTTCCCCGATTTGCTGGACCGACATGGGCGAAAATCTTATCACCGGTCCCGAACTCATACAAGAGACGACCGATAAAGTTGCTATCATCCGCAAGAACTTGGAAACGGCTAGGAGTCGACAGAAGAGCTATGCCGATAAACGTCGCAAGCCACTAGAATTTCAAGTTGGGGAGATGGTCCTTCTCAAGGTCTCACCGTGGAAGGGTGTGGTTCGCTTTGGAAGGAAAGGTAAGTTAGCTCCGAGGTTTGTAGGACCTTTCAAGGTTCTGAAAAGAATCGGGAGAGTGGCCTACAAACTAGAACTACCCTCCGACCTTAGTGGAATTCACCCGGTCTTCCACGTCTCGAACCTGAGGAAGTGTTTGGCCGACGATAACTTGTATGTGCCATTGGAAGACATCCAGATCGACGAGTCCCTACATTTCGTTGAGAAACCCGTCGAAATCATGGATCGCATTATGAAGAAGACTAGGACCTCTACGACCCCAATTGTAAAGGTTCGGTGGGAGAACAAACGGGGAGCGGAATTCACTTGGGAGCGTGAAGATCATATGAGGAAGACTTATCCTGATTTGTTTTTGTAACTTTCGTTATTTTTAATTTCGGGACGAAATTAATTTAAGTTGGGGAGACTGTAACATCCTGTATCTCTATGACTCTATTTATTTATGTTTGTGCGTGACCTCGTTAGTAAAGTTTAATTCATTAATAATAATAATAATAATAATAAATAATAATAATAATAATAATAATAATAATAATGATAATAATAACCTTAAAAGAAACGGTAACAATTATAATTATAATAATAGCAAATAATAAAAATAATAACATCTATAATCATAATAATAATAATCATAATAATAATAATAATTATAGTAATAATAATAATAATAATAATAACAATAATAATAGTATTAATAATAACTTCTTAAATTAAAGTTCAGGGGGGTTTTCTGCCAAATTCTAAACTTGAAAAACCAAGTTTCAAGCATTTAATCAACAGCCCAAACTTCAGGGGCTGAAAATGTAAAATTTGTCCTTTTAAACCCGTTTTTCCGGTGGCTTCGGCCGGAGCTCCGGCCGAGCTCCGGCGAGGCTCCAAATCACCATTTCTACGCTAATTCGACCCACTTAAACCGCCCAACCCCTCTCGGCCTTGCGATTCGAACTCAAACCCTAACCCAATTCGATTTCCCGCTCGTACAAACCTTCCTAATCGAACTAAGGCTAACCGATGTAAACATCCAAATCAAATCCTGTCCAAATTCGCAATTCCAATCAAATTAATTATCCCTAAACTTAATACGCGGCTTAAGCAATCAATCAATCAATTAGAATTGCAATTAACAGCTCGAAATCTCTTAATTTGGGTAAACTTCGAACGCGGTTTCAATCGAGTGTGTTAAGCCCGAAACCGTGTAATCGAAGCTATAAATTGAGGGCTTCGGATTCATTTTGAAGTTCCTAAACTCTCTGAACCCCCAATTTCACCATAAAAGCTCCCGATCGAAAAGCCCCAAATCAAGAACATTCGAGCCTAAGTCGAGCTCGAAACCTTTCAAAACCTCAGCAACTCGGGTAATTAAAACATGTTTTTATGCTCGATTCGGTCCAAGGATCAAAAGCCCCATGATGATTCGAGTGATTAACATCGAATCGAGGGTCGATTTTGGATCAGATGAACCTAGGGTTCATCGGATTTGGGGGAAACGGGGAAGCCTTGTTTAAAATTAAAAGAAACCGAAGTGAACCACGGCCACGGCCCTGGTTCACTGGTTCCCGCATCCCATCCCCTAGGGGAGACCCGGGTTCGACCCCGGGCAAACCCCTATCCCCTTTTCAAATTTTATGTTTTTTTTTCTTTTCTTTTTTTCTGTTTTATTTATTATTAATTATCTCTTTGCTTAAATTTTTAATTCTGAGAATTATTTTTAAATTCAGAATTTATTTATTATTTTATATTATTTTTAATTAAATCAAAGGTTTATAATATGTTTGAATTTAAAATACATTGTGGTATTTTTCCTTATTTTGAATTATTTAAAATAATGTTGTTATGTGAAAAGATAATACTTGTGTAGAAATATTTTAAATTATTTAAATATATGTATATATATTGTCAAACAATTAGAATGATTAATTATTTTTACATATATACTTATAATTACATATATATATATATATATATATATATATTATATATATATATTATATATATATAATATATATATATTCCTTCACTTATTATAATCAATATATACAACCTTCATAAATCGGCGTAACGTGCGATTAGTTTTCTTTATATTAGCCTTCCTCTTTCGCGCAATAAATCTAATTATCATTTCGTTCCATTAACCCGATTTCACATTAATAACGCGAAATAAATAGATGTCAACCTCTATTCAATTTAAAATTTAGAACATTAAAAGCATAATTGATCATCAAACCAATTATAACGCGTTACCTTATTCTTATTTAGGTACCTTGTGACGTTTGTGTCGGAAATCTTATTCGTGGTTATTCTTATTTCATCTTCAAGTCTTCTTATTATCATGTGAGTTCTTATGCCCCATTTTACGTATATTTTACACCTTTCGGGGTGAAACATGTTGGTTATACAAACATACTCATACACGCTTTGATACTTATTACGCACGTGCAATTCTTTACATAGTCGTGGTTATTTGAATATGTTAAGTTGTATATGAGATGTGACATACGTGTGCAATCATTAACTATAACTAGCCTGGCGAAGTCTTAGATCTTTGGGCCTGACAAGCCTATTTGGTGCTAAAGCCGAGGGATTGCCGGCTCCTAGGAGCCGTATGCTTGTGCACTAGGGAACCAAATACACTTAGCTAATCATGCTTATTCATATTATTCAGTCAAGGTTTGATTGTAACTATGCATGTTCTATATACTTACTATCTTGTGACCATTGACTAGAATTGCCACATTCTTTCTCATGATATATACTTATTGTATTTTAAAACCATGAGAACTCACCAACTTGTTAGTTGACTTTATTTTCAACATGTTTCAGGTAATGTGCAAGTTTAATGATGACTGAAGAAACGCTTAAGCTTAGGATATGGACCTAGACTTAAATGAACATTTGGATTCTTTTTTTTTGTTTATTTGTTTTCTTGTAAGACGTGGATGATTGCGATGTTTAAAAACAATTGATTAATGGCATTTATATTTTAACATAGCGTATGTGGCTGTGAACAATCTTAACCCTCAGACTTCGACGTTTCCGCCGTCATGGTTGGGGTGTGACAGATTGGTATCAGAGCCCATAACTATAGGGATTTAGGTTATTAGAAATGGTGACCTAGACTATAGTTTATGCATGATCCTTATAGAAAAGTATTCTTATGAATACATACATATTGTTTGCATGCTGCCTAACGCTATGCCTTATTATGTGCAATGTGATGCCTTAGCATAGATGCCATTCTGCATGATTACATATTGTTACTCATCTTCCCTAGACTTATATTAAACATTGATTCTCCCCGACAATTGCTATTACTTAAATCCTTCCTCGTCTCTAAGTAGAACTTATTAATAGAAAATTTCTTAGACTCAAGGTCTAATCCTATAATATCTCATCAAGATTTTTGATTCCACGAACCATAGAACTAGTGCGGTACATAGACACTTGTATCCTGGTTTTCCTGGCAAAAGGCCCTCGGGCTAAGGTAAGCATTTCGTATAAATCCTACGGGACCAGTCATGCTTACCTGGGGATTTCCGGGATGAGTGATAAACTATGGCCAACATACACCAGTTTCTGAGGCGAATGGGTCAATTCATCTTGACGTGTCAACGTTTCCAAAATGGTGATGCGTCATCAAATGGAATCATTCCGTACAACCATGATTCTTACTTTAACTGTCCATCCTTATTACCCTTTAACCGATCCTAATCCAATTTATATTTTTCCAGCATGTCTCGTCACCATGGAACCCGAGGAAGATCCGGCCGTAAGCTTGCCGCCATGATTGCCCGGCAAATGGCTGCGGTCATCCCGACTATGGTGGCTGAACTCAGCAGCACTATGATCGCCAACGTCAGAAGCAACAGCAACGGCCAAGGGGAAAACAGTGCAAACCAAGGCCGTAACACCAGAAGTGCACCTTCAAGCACTTTAGTTCATGCAAGCCTCCCAGTTTCAGTGGCAAGGAAGGTGCCACCGGTCCCTAGAATGGTTTGAAGGGATGGAGAACACTTTCGTCAACTGTGAGTGCCCCGAAGCACTCAAGGTGAGGTATGCCACCAGTATGCTGCAGCAAAGGGCCTTAACATGGTGGAACAGTGAAAAGAGAAACCGAGGCCCCGACGCGATCTTGGTCTTAACTTGGGAGGAATTCAAGAACATAGCCATTGCCAAGTTTTGCCCGAGAAGTGAAATCCAGAAATTGGAGGAGGAATTCTGGAACCTGAAACAGGATGGCGGGAACCATCTGGCATATTCTACCCGTCATCACGAACTGAGTATACTGCTGCCACACATGGTGGATACTGTTTCACGGAATGTGAAAAATTCATTAAGGGTGTGCCGCCCCAGATCCAGGATGCCGTGGTGGGTAGCCGACCCGCAACCTGGAGGAAGCTATCACTATCACTGCACAGCTGACCGAGAAACCACATCCGAGCAGCACCATGTCTGCAAAGAGTGCCAAGAAACTGAGAAGACGGTCCCTGAGGAGGTCAAGGAGGTTAAGGTGGATAACAAAAGAGGAAGTTTGTACCGGCACGGAACTACGCCGTGGCCGCTCCTAAGCCACCCCAGAGACAGTGTGTTCCCGGGACTGCACCGGCAGCACAAGTGCCCGTGGCAAGGGCTTATGTAGGTCTTCTTATTATCATGTGAGTTCTTATGCCCCATTTTACGTATATTTTACACCTTTCGGGGAAACATGTTGGTTATACAAACATACTCATACACGCTTTGATACTTATTACGCACGTGCAATTCTTTACATAGTTGTGGTTATTTGAATATGTTAAGTTGTATATGAGATGTGACATACGTGTGCAATCATTAACTATAACTAGCCTGGAGAAGTCTTAGATCTTTGGGCCTGACAAGCCTATTTGGTGCTAAAGCCGAGGGATTGCCGGCTCCTAGGAGCCGTATGCTTGTGCACTAGGGAACCAAATACACTTAGCTAATCATGCTTATTCATATTATCATTCAAGGTTTGATTGTAACTATGCATGTTCTATATACTTACTATCTTGTGACCATTGACTAGAATTGCCACATTCTTTCTCATGATATATACTTATTGTATTTTAAACCATGAGACTCACCAACTTGTTAGTTGACTTTATTTTCAACATGTTTCAGGTAATGTGCAAGTTTAATGATGACTGAAGAAACGCTTAAGCTTAGGATATGGACCTAGACTTAAATGAACATTTGGATTCTTTTTTTTTTTTTTTGTTTATTTGTTTCTTGTAAGACGTGGATGATTGTGATGTTTGAAAACAATTGATTAATGGCATTTATATTTTAACATAGCGTTATGTGGCTGTGAACAATCTTAACCCTCACACTTCGACGTTTCCGCCGTCATGGTTGGGGTGTGACAACTATCCTGAGGATCCATTGAGGCTCCTTCAGTAGTGACAGCTGAATCTACATGAGTCCCCTTCACATCAGTGGGACTCACCTCAGTAGGGCTTTGCTGGTGTGGGCTAGAGACAAGAGGTTTCTCTAGGCTCTGTTGATCCTTAATAGGGTGTAGTGGATCAACTTCATCGCCTTTGAGAGACATAGTCTCTTCACCAGCCCGTCAATAGGTCATGAAAGAAAAGGAATGAAGACCTAAGGACCCGGGACTTTGATCAATGTCAAAAGCATTGAGCTGTCCCTGGTGGCTGCTCAGGGGAGTATAGAGACTCACCCTGAGGGCTATCAGCTGGGGTTTTGGGCTCATGGATCTGAGACTGAGAAGACTCAAGACCCATATGAGGTCAATAGTAAGGATTGGTGGACCTCTGGCTGAGTGGGAGCCCCTTGTTCCACTCTAGCCTTTTTGGTTTGAAGAGGAGGGGCTTGTTCAATCAGAGTAGATTGAACAAGGGTTCGTTTGGTACGTCTCTGGTAGGTGACAATGAGGAGGAGAAGGTAGATTTGGAATGGTTAGGTAGTTGCTGGTGTGGGTTCATCACCTGTGGGGTTAACAGGGATGTCACCAGGAGCAGTTGGCTCAATCATACCTGGAAGTAGTGCGGTATCCCTTCCAGTATAGTTGGTAGACCATTCTCTCAAGACTTTGAGATGGTCGGCCTCATTTGGGGAGCAGACAGAGCAGCTGCACAGACAAGCTTACCCTGATCTAGCTCGCAGTTGATTATGTGCTGGAGAATCTGGGATACATAAAGAATGTGTCCCTTTGCAGATTTCCCATAAGGTTAGTCGCACAAACCCTTGAGTAGTTGAAGCGAAGGCCTTGTACCAACCCGTGAACTAAGCACCCGAGTTCAGGGAATTTGATCCCATCCCCCGATTTGTTAGATACCAGTGAAGAACCACATGCAGCAGAACTTCCACTTGTAGGAGAAGTTGAATTTGTAGACTGTTGACCTGCTTACATCTCCACCGTATCCCATTTGGGAGATAAGAACTATCTAACTCAGATTGGGGAATTCCGTCGGTGCGCCTTCATCATGGAGCTCAAGCTCCCTGATGATCTGTTCAGTGATGATCAACTCTTGGCCACAAACACTTGACCTAAGCACGAACCCCATTTAGGGTTTCAATCCGACCATTTGCCCAAAATTCGGACATTTGGTTGGAGTAGATGGTAGGGTTACGGTCAAGGCTGTGTATATGAAGATTGGGCTAAGAAAGAAATGATATCAGAGAAGTCAGCATCCCTTGAAGAGTCAAGGATTGCGACCTGGTTGTGCTGATGGTTTAGGGCCATTTGAGAAAGGTTAGCAGTAGAAAAGTTCTGAGTAAGGTAATTGGAGAAGAAGAAGAGTTTAGGGCAGTGAATTTGGTAAAAAGAGTGTAAGTGATTAACCGGAAGTATTTAAATGGGTGAAATGGCGGTTTAAAGGGTGTTTTGGATAGATGATGTGAGAGTTCAGTGGATGATGTGACAGGGGCGGTAAGGTTAGACCATTTGAATATCCGACATCATTAACAAAATCTTTTACTTTTTACAGAGTGGGGCCCAAAAGATTTCCGTTACACAGTAAAATCTTTCTTCCGAGCATAAAGTATTTCCGAAGGTAATGCTCTTCCGAAGGCAAATGTACTTCCGAAGGTATTACTTACTTCCGAAAACACATGTTGCTTTCAGGTGGAATGTATTAAGTGCTTCGGAAGTAGATCTGAGATGAACTCAATCGCTTCTTCCGACTTTAGTACTCTTTCCGAGAAGAAAATTATCCTATGAGAAATTTGCTTCGGAGTTATGCTAGATATCTTCCGAGGGCAAATTTCTCTTCGGAAGAACTTATACTTAGATAAATAAGAAAGATCCTTTTGTAACAGGGCTTAGATTGATTGACAATAAACTTACACATTAAAAGGTTTTCAATTGAGATTAACTAATCATGTTTATCATCCCAATAGCTGTAATGAGAATTTTAATCTTTGTTCATCAAATGCTTTGGTGAACAATAGCATATTGTTCATTTGAATCAACTTGATTAGTTTTATAAGATTTTTCTCATGAATATCTCTAATGAAATGATACCTGATATCAATGTGCTTTGGTCTTAGAGTGCTTCACTGGATTTTCAGTGATGGATATAGCACTGTTTGTTGTCAATGGGATAGGAGTACTCATGAAGTTGAATCCATAGTCAATCATCTGGTTTTGAATCCACACAGCTGAGCACAGCAACTTGCAGCAGCAATGTATTCAGCTTCATCAGTTGATGTAGAGACACAGGATTGCTTTTTGCATTGCCATGAGATGATCCTTCCACCAAGAAATTGACATCCACCTGATGTTGATTTCTGTTGATGTTGCTCCGCCATAATCACTATCAGAGTAACCATAGAGATTAAACTCACTATTTCTTGGATACCAGAGACCTAACTTAGGTGCTCCTTGAGGTATCTTAGATTTCTCTTGAACAGCAATTAGGTGAGACACCTTTGGGAGCAGCCTGATATCTTGCACAAATGCAAGTTGCAAACATGATATCAGTCTACTTGCTATGAGATACATCAGAGAACCAATGATTGCTCTATACTGATGTTGATCAATATCCTCCCCCTCAGCATCAGGGCATAAATCATGGTTTCTGGGTATGGGTGTCTTTGTTGCTTTACAATCCTTTCATATCAAATCTTTCTAAGATATCATTGACATACTTAGATTGATTGATGAAGAACCCTTCCTTCAGTTGCTTTACCCTGAATTCCAAGGAAAAATCCATTTTGTCCATAGAACTCATCTCGAACTTCTTCTTCATAATGCTCTCAAGTCTTTGCACATTTGGTCATTTGAGGAACCAATATGATGTCATCGACATAGACTTGAACTAGCAAAATGTCTTTCCCAGACTTTCTGATGAAGAGAGTCTTGTCAATGGTACCTCTAGTAAACCATTCTTCAGAAGAAATTGAGACAATGTCTCATACCCACGGCTAGGTGCTTGGTGCAGCCCATATAGAGCTTTATCTAACTTGCACACATAGTTTGGGTGCTGTGGGTCTTCAAATCCTGGAGGCTGGCATACGTAGACTTCCCTGTCTATATCCCCATATAGAAAGCACACTTGACATCAAGCTGGTAGACAGTGAAATTCTTGGATGCGCATAAGCAAGAAGATCCTAACTGCCTCAAGTCTTGCAACAGTGCAAGACATCAGTATAATCAATTCCTTCCTCTTGAGTGTATCCTTGAACCACCAGTCTTGCCTTGTTCTTGATAATCAAGCCTCTGTCCTCTTCTTTTGTTTCTGAATACCCACTTGGTGCCTATGGTACTTGACAGATGGTAGCGGACATAGGTTCCAAACCTTTTGTCTTTTGAATTGAAGCAGCTCCTCTTGCATCGATTCAACCCAGCTACTATCTTTCAAGGCATATTCCACCTTCTTGGGTTCCATTTGGATAAGAAGCATGAGTACAAGCAGACATTCCCATGTGAGTTTGTCCCCTTGTCTCTCACCCCCTCAGAGACTTCCCCTATGATGTTTTTCAGCTGGATGAGTATTTGAATTCTAAGTCTTGGAATCACCTCCAGTTGCAAAGACAAGTCCAAGTTGGACATATTTTGGCTCCGGAGCTTGAATACTTGGTCCAGCTGTTGTTTCAATCTCATTCAATGAGGACTGATTGAATGAAAGAGAAACATCATCATTTCTTTGCTGTGAAGCTCATAACAGTTGCCTGTTCCTTCAAAATGTTGCTTCCATCAGCTTGGTGTTATGCAGATCACCTGAGGAGACTTGAAGATCATCAGGTGAATCCCTTGTTGAAGTTCCACTATTTCTTGAAATGTTATGCTTGCCAGATCTTTCAATAGTGGGAACTTGATTTGTTGTTTGCTCTGGAGAACTTGGAGCAGGTCTGGGAAGCTCCAAACAGTTGATCTTCATCAGAAATGCTTTGAGCACCTTTCCGCTGAAACTTCTCACAAGATGGTTTAGAATAGTTTGGAAACAATTCTAAATCAAAAATACGATCAGGGCCATTCCCCCTAACACGGATGTGCTCATTAACTACAATGTTTGAGGATTCCTCAAATTGTTGGTTTTTAATATTATAAACCCTGTATGCTTTAGAATAGGAGGAATATCCAACAAAGATAGCATCATCTGACTTTTTCAGGCAAATTTTGCCCAATTGTCTTTTGTGTTAGTATGGTACACCTGCTGCCAAAGGACCTTAGAAAGCCAATGAACGGTGGCCTCTTGTTCCATAACTCATAAGGGGTCTTTCCATGTGGCTTTACTACAAGAACTATGTTCTGCACATAGCATGCAGTGCTGACTGCCTCCTGCCCGAATGTTAGAGGCAGCCTTTGAATCAGCTAACATAGTCCGAGCAGCCTCAATAAGTGTCCTATTTCTCCTCTCAGCAACACCATTTTGTTGAGGAGTTCTAGGAGCACTATATTGTCTGGCATCCCTTTTGAGTTACAAAATGAGTCAAGAACAAAGTTCTTAAACTCAGTCCCTTGATCACTTCTAACTATTTTAACCTTGTGATCAACTTGATTTTCTATTTTAAGAATAAAGATTTTAGAGTTTCAGCAGTTTCATCTTTAGTTCTTAAAAAAATACCATGTAAATCTAGTAAAATCATCAACTATCACAAGGCAATATGATTCCTTCCAATGCTCATTATACTTGTGGGACCAAATAGATCCATGTGCAATAAGTGTAATGGAGTAGTGATAGAGTTACCACTTGATTTATGAGAAGACCTGTGTTGTTTTCCCTTTCAGGCAAGCAACACAGTTATCTTTGCAGAAAAATTTCTTTTAGGTAAAACCATGTACCAGTTATTTTTAACCAATTTATTCATTGTCTTAAAATTGACATGACCCATTCGTTTATGCCATAGTGTTGACTCATCACTATCAGCTTTGGAAAGGAAGCATTGTTCATATCAAGCTTGTACATATCCCCTCTCCTGGGAGATCTAAGAAGCACCAATTCCTGAGGAATTGTCATCCCAGGTTTGGAGATGATGCACTCATGTTCTGTGAAAAGCATTTGATGCTTTGATCACAAAACTGAGAAAACACTTAACAGGTTGTGTTCAAGCTTTGGAAAATTAACTTGTGTCAACCTTTAACTTTCCTGGATATACCTCCTCTGCCAGAAAATATATCCTCCGGCCTCACCTCCAAACTGGATAGGACCTCCATCAAATGTTTGAAATTGTTGAAGGAAGATCTGTTCCTGTCCATGTGCCTGGAGCATCCACTATCTACAATCCAAATGTTGTTATTCTTGTCAATGGATGTCCCTGCACATAAGGGAGATAATTAGTTTTGATTGAAACCCAAGCCTTTTGGTCTTGGGTTCTTCCAATGAGAGTGACATGATTGAACCAAAATTTATGCATGGGGGTTCAATAGATGTCTTTGAAGAAGAGGTTTGGGCTACAACATCTTCCTTGATCTTCCATTCCATCCCTTGGGTTGATCATAGAAGATGAGCTTGATGAAGCTTTTGTAGCTTGGCATTCTTCCGAAGCTTCTTTCTTTTCGGAAGAGACCTTCACCACCTTTTCTTCAAGCATCTTCTTCTGGGATGGTTTCAAGGGGACTCTTGTGAGTCTTTGCAGCTTTCACTTCCGAAGCCTTTTTCCTTTCGGAAGAAGATTTTCCTTCCGAGAGAAGCCTTGCTTCGGAACAAGCTTTCCCCTTTTTCATCACTTGAACCATTTGATATGGTCCAAATGTGAAACCTTTCCTGACTCCTTCTCTTTTAACATTATTTGCATAATGTGTGCTAGCAGGATTGTAGTAACATCTTTAGCCATGTGGTTTTGCAGACCACACATTATGCATGCAATGTTAATTTTCTGGGATTAGAGGGTTGCTGTTTCTTGTTCTTTTTCTCCTCATCAGCAACCTTTCCCTTTAACTTCTGTCCTTTGGTAGGATAAGAGTACTGGTACTATACTCCTTTCCTGAATCAGAAGGTTCCAACCACCTGAAATCCTCTGATATGAATACCCCTTTTGCTTTGGGTCTATCTTCAGCTTGGTTTCAGCCACCTTCTGGCAGTTTTTCTGGCTGCTTTAGCCCTGCTTCTTCTAGCTTTGGTGGTCAGGTTTTGATCATCATTGCCGGGGAGGACTCAATTACCTGTTCCTTCCTTGTGATGGTCTTGGTCTCCACAGTTGCATCACTCTTTGAACTCTTTAGAAGGTGGGTCAACAGATGGAACCTCTTGCTCTTCAGTACCACATCTTGGTTGTCTTATAGACTCATAAGAGTGTGGTGGAGCATTTTCATTGGTTCCCAACCCACTTTTGTTTTGATAGCAAAGTTTGGAGTGAGGGATGATGCAAGTATGGCTTGGAAGTTTTGCTCGGAAATAGCATACTTCCTGGCTTGAGCCTCGCTGTGACAAGCTAGCTTGAGCCTCAGTCAATTTGGATATTAATCCTTGATTTGAGTCTTGTAGTTGGTGTGTTCATGTTTAAAAGAGATACAGTTTTTCTCTAACTCCTCAATTTTCTTTTGGTAGTCAGATTCAGCTCTTTTAAAGTCAGATTTTAGCACATTTAAAGACTCAATATCGGATTTAATTTCCATATTGTAGTCCTGGTACATTTAACCTTAGCAATACAAGCAGGGTACAGAGATGTTCATATACCTTGTTCATCATGTTCCTGCCATGAGTGCTTGAGCAGGAGTCCATCTTGAACCATAAAGCTCCAGTCAACTTCTTGAGCCATACCTGTTTCAGTTGACTTCCCGTTGGGCTTTGGTGTAGAAGGATGTGTGGAGGCTTGTGGAGGTTCCCGGGTTGGACTGGGAGCCTTGCATTCCCTTGCAAAATGGCCAAGCTGGTTACAGTTGTAACATTAGCCTTGCTTTTGTCAACCCAAACTTGCTAGTGATTGGGTTTTGAGGGAATTGCCTTCCAGTTCTCTTAAAGAACTTCTTCTCTGTAGGTTAGAAGAGCTATTTGTTGGACAATGTCCACATACTCTATGTCATCTGGACTGAAGCACTCAAGATCATCAAAGCAGAATGATGATCATTGGAGTGTCCACTCCCTGAGACAACGCACAGCCCTCCTGAAGGAGCGTTGCTGAGCTTGATGAACCTTGGAGTCTCAGGAAATGGATGTAAGGCCCCGATGAACCAGATGGCTGCTGGGTGTATGACAGTTACTGCTGAGACTGGGAGATACCTGAGCCTTCAGCAACCATTAAAACGTTGCTAGCAGGAAGGCTCAAGGGTCTGCTTGCTTGGTGACCCTTCTTACTTTCCATTTCCAAACGGTATCCATCAAGGATCCCATAGAGTTCGGTCATGGTGAGTGTTTAAATTCTCTGTTCTCTTAATGGAGACACAGTAGAAAGTCCACTCATTGGGTAGAGCACTCATGAACTTTCTGGTAAGGTCTCTAAGTTCTTGAGTGATTCCCCAGATTGGAGGGAGGAGATAAGATCCATATACCTGAAATATTGCTGGCTAAAAGTTTCTCCAGCAACGTAGGTGAAGTTCTCAAACTGCTGCTTCAGTCAGTCCTTCTTTGAATCATTAGAGCTTGAGTACATTTGAGCAAGTGCATCAAAGAGTTCTTTGGCTGACTTACAATGCTCAAACCCCACTATGATGTAGTTTGGGATTGCAGTCATGAAACAGTCATAGCATTGCTGTCTATGTCAAGCTTCTTCAGTCTTCATCGGAGTAGTCTTCAACGGCCTCTCGATCATGGCATCGTTTCCACCAGCAACTTTTGGTTTGTACGGGCCATTAACGATGGACTGCCACATCTTGCTATCCTGGTATCTGATGAAGCCTTCCATTCTCTGCTCCAAGACCTGAAGTTTTCAGGGTCGATGATGGGAGCTTTGGTCATCGTTCCCATTTCAACTTCAGATTTGATGAGGGCCATTTTTGAGTGAGGTATAAGGAGGAGTGAAAAACTGGTTGATTAGGATGGTAAGATCTCACAATCAAGAGCCTAAAAAGCTCTGATACCAATTGCAGGATCAGGTTTATCACTTAACACTTGTAATTCTCTCAAACTCACTTATGATATCACTCAAACAAGATGAAGCAATGCCTTTAACAAGAGTTGATAATAATATAATAAGTAATCAAAGGAACAAGCAGGAGTATTTTCAAGGTACTTGTATATATTACTTCTCAACTCAATATTACAAGACACTACAAGCATGAAACAAGAGTTACAATGAGAAACTATATATACTAGATCCTAACAGCCGGTTATACTTGATACCAGTTGGATTCCTAACACTAAAGCATATACTACAATGCTAAAGTTAAGGTATCTTAGATAAAGTATTATCTAAGATATGGTAGTCATGACATGTCCATGACTTACCTTTTGTCACCAACTAAAGATGGCAACTATACTTAACATAAAAAGGTAAACAGTAGATTAAAGTATGGTCAACTACATGGCTTTTGAGAAAACGCCATGTAGTATCTCAGAGATTTGCAGCGGGCTGTCAAACAGACCATACTTATGTCTACTGGATAATAGAAGTGTCTTCCGAAGGTTAACTGGCTTCGGAAGAACAAGTTCTTCCGAAGCCACTTATACTTCGGAAGATGCTTCTATGCTTCCGAGGCTTGGGGACTTCTTTATCTTCGGAAGTTGAAGTTTCCTTCAGAAGTGTATTTTACACTTAGACTTCGGAAGAGCTCCTTCTTCCTTCGGAAGTCCCACACTTGGCTTCGGAAGTCCTTTGTATGTTGTACTCAAAATCTTCTAAGTGATATGGTTTTGGTTGCAACAGCCTCTCTAGATCCAACAAAGTGTAAGAAAGTTGAGATATATATATATATATATATATATAATATATCTATATATATATATATATATATATATATATATGTACGAAGTATTATTTAGACAAATTTATAAAATAGTGTTTTATTTTGAAAATTATATGGATGAAGATGAAAAAACGGACTGCAAATGCTCTCAGGGGTTTTAAATTACTATTCCTTCTCTGTTTCTTTTTTAAGATATAAGATATATAATATAAAATAAATGAACTTAATAAGATAAATAATATCTAAAATATTAATTAACCATTATAATCGATAAATCATTAAGGAAACATTCAGATGGGTAGAAGACTATTTATTAGAGGCCAAAGTTTTTTTTCTATAATCATATTTATAAATACAACAAATATTTTTTGTCACATGGTAACTTTTAAGCTCATCTTTAGCCACGTGACAACTTTTAGATTACTCTTCAATTATTTCCTAAAATAACGTGTATATATATATATATATATAATATATATATATATATATATATATATATATATATATATATATATAATCTATTCTATAGATATATATAGATTATATCTATATATATATCTATATATCTATATATATATCTATATATATATATCTATATTATATATATATATATATCTAATGAACACATATTTTTTATTTTCTAAATCATAAATCAAAATGGGATTTAGTTTTTAAAATAAACATGGAATTTATATTTAAATACTCGAAGAATTTTATTCCAACTAACTACTAAGACTAGACGTAGCGGTCATTTATGTGGCGTCCAATATGATGACATGGAGACAAGTAGGGCTCCAAACATTTTTATAAAATAGTTAAAAGTGGCTCCAAACTCATAGGGTTTCAAGCCATTAGTGGACACCAAACACAACTTATCATATATTATTGTATCAATAATGACTTCAAATACTATTTAACCACTAAACTTAATTTAAAATGACTTTAGTTAAATGATTTTATCTAAATAACAATATATGGTATTTTAACTTAACAACCATTACACATAGTCTAGTCTTAAGATTCTACTAAAATTCATGGTTTTCATTTCATCTGTATATTTGAATTTCAAATTATTACATCTAATTCCATTTTAATTTTTAATTATTATTACTAACTAGTTTTAGTAACCCATATATTAAATATATAACCTATTAAAAAAAATACAATTATAAATATTATAAAACAACATTTTGAGATAAGATATTATTGAGATTATATAAGAGTTGGGATAATTTTGTTAGTAATTAATGTAAATATTAAATATGTGAGAGAATCGAGAAAATTTCGGTGAAAATGAATATAATGTTGCCACGTGTCCCACCAGTTACTCTATTATTAGATTACTAGCTTTACTAAATAAAATATTAATATAATAAAATTTATTAATTATAAAATGAAATAAAATATGATATGACTTAGTTTTCTTATTATAACTCCCAAATTTAACTATTTTTGTTTTCATAAATTGACATTTAAAAATACTAATTTTATTTTGTATTTTTAACAAAGTTTTATGCTTTAGAAAAATTATTATTTTATAAGAAATTTATTATTAAATAACATGAAAATAGATATTTTTCTTAATTTATTAAATTTAAAAAAGTGTTATATAATATTATTAGTAACTAAGATAATTATTTAGTAGGAGAGAGAAGCGGGAAAATTTTGGTGAGGATGATTGTGGTGTTGACACGTGTCATCCCAATACACTCTTTAATTAGAGTAGGAAAATATATATATATATATATATATATATATATATATATATATATATATATATATATATATATATATATCTTATATATGTATGTCTGTATATCATCTATCTCTGTAGTGTATATCTCTATATTCTTCTCTCTCTCTATCTCTCTTCTTCTCTGTCTCTCTCTCTCATATCTCTATCATCTATCTCTATCTCTCTCTATTTCTCTCTCTCTCTATCTCTCTCTCTCTCTCTCTCTCTCCTCTATCTCTATCTATGTCCGCCGTCTTATTTCGCCCCCTTTATAAATAGTGTTTTATTTTGTAAATTATATGGATGAAGATGAAAAAACGGACTGCAAATGCTCTCAGGGGTTTTAAATTACTATTCCTCTGTTTCTTTTTTAAAGATATAAGATATATAATATAAAATAAATGAACTTAATAAGATAAATAATATCTAAAATATTAATTAACCATTATAATCGATAAATCATTAAGGAAACATTCAGATGGGTAGAAGACTATTTATTTAAGAGGCCAAAGTTTTTTTTCTATAAAATCTTATTATTATAATACAACAAATATTTTTTTGTCACATGGTAACTTTTAAGCTCATCTTTAGCCACGTGACAACTTTTAGATTACTCTTCAATTATTTCCTAAAATAACGTGTATATATATATATATATATATATATATATATATATATATATATATATATATATATATATATAATGAACACATATTTTTTATTTTCTAAATCATAAATCAAAAATTGGATTTAGTTTTTAAAATAAACATGGAATTTAATATTTAAATACTCGAAGAATTTTATTCCAACTAAACTACTAAGACTAGACGTAGCGGTCATTTAGGTGGCGTCCAATATGATGACATGGAGACAAGTAGGGCTCCAGACATTTTTATAAAATAGTTAAAAGTGGCTCCAAACTCATAGGGTGTCAAGCCATTAGTGGACACCAAACACAACTTATCATATATTATTGTATCAATAATGACTTCAAACACTATTTACCCACTAAACTTAATTTAAAATGACTTTAGTGAAATGATTTTATCTAAATAACAATATATTGTATTTTAACTTAACAACCATTACACATAGTCTAGTCTTAAGATTCTACTAAAATTCTTGGTTTTCCTTTCATCTGTATATTTGAATTTCAAATTATTACATCTAATTCCATTTTAATTTTTAATTATTATTACTAACTAGTTTTAGTAACCCATATATTAAATATATAACATATTAAAAAAAATACAATTATAAATATTATAAAACAACATTTTGAGATAAGATATTATTGAGATTATATAAGAGTTGGGATAATTTTGTTAGTAATTAATATAAATATTAAATATGTGAGAGAATCGAGAAAATTTCGGTGAAAATGAATATAATGTTGCCATGTGTCCCACCAGTTACTCTATTATTAGATTACTAGCTTTACTAAATAAAATATTAATATAATAAAATTTATTAATTATAAAATGATATTTTAAAATATGATATGACTTAGTTTTCTTATTATAACTCCCAAATTTAACTATTTTTGTTTTCAAAAATTGACATTTTAAAAATACTAATTTTATTTTGTATTTTTAACAAAGTTTTATGCTTTAGAAAATTTATTATTTTATAAGAAATTTATTATTAAATAACATGAAAATAGATAATTTCTTAATTTATTAAATTTAAAAAAGTGTTATATAATATTATTAGTAACTAAGGTAATTATTTAGTAGGAGAGAGAAGCGGAAAAATTTTGGTGAGGATGATTGTGGTGTTGACACGTGTCATCCCAATATACTCTTTTATTAGAATATGTAGATGTAGATGTAGATGTAGATTTTTTATTATAACTCTCAAATTTAATTATTTTTGCTTTCAAAAAGTGACTTTTAAATATACTAATTTTAAGATATTTCATATTTTAAACAAGTTTTATGCTTTAAAAACATTTATTATTTTATAAGAAGTTTATTTATTAAATAACACGATAATATATATTTTTCTTAATCTATTAAATTTAAAAAAATATTATATAATATTATTAGTAATTAAGATAATTATTTAATAGGAGAGAGAAGCGGAAAAATTTTGGTGAGAATGATTGCGGTGTTGACACGTGTCATCTCAAGATACCCTTTTATTAGAGTAGGAAGATGAACACATATTTTTTATTTTCTAAATCATAAATCAAAAATTGGATTTAGTTTTTAAAATAAACATGGAATTTAATATTTAAATACTCGAGAATTTTATTCCAACTAAACTACTAAGACTAGACGTAGCGGTCATTTAGGTGGCGTCTAATATGATGACATGGAGACAAGTAGGGCTCCAAACATTTTTATAAAATAGTTAAAAGTGACTCCAAACTCATAGGGTTTCAAGCCATTAGTGGACACCAAACACAACTTATCATATATTATTGTATCAATAATGACTTCAAATACTATTTAACCACTAAACTTAATTTAAAATGACTTTAGTTAAATGATTTTATCTAAATAACAATATATGGTATTTTAACTTAACAACCATTACACATAGTCTAGTCTTAAGATTCTACTAAAATTCTTGGTTTTCATTTCATCTGTATATTTGAATTTCAAATTATTACATCTAATTCCATTTTAAATTTTTAATTATTATTACTAACTAGTTTTAGTAACCCATATATTAAATATATAACATATTAAAAAAAATACAATTATAAATATTATAAAACAACATTTTGAGATAAGATATTATTGAGATTATATAAGAGTTGGGATAATTTTGTTAGTAATTAATGTAAATATTAAATATGTGAGAGAATCGAGAAAATTTCGGTGAAAATGAATATAATGTTGCCACGTGTCCCACCAGTTACTCTATTATTAGATTACTAGCTTTACTAAATAAAATATTAATATAATAAAATTTATTAATTATAAAATGATATTTTAAAATATGATATGACTTAGTTTTCTTATTATAACTCCCAAATTTAACTATTTTTGTTTTCATAAATTGACATTTAAAAATACTAATTTTATTTTGTATTTTTAACAAAGATTTATGCTTTAGAAAAATTATTATTTTATAAGAAACTTATTATTAAATAACATGAAATAGATATTTTTCTTAATTTATTAAATTTAAAAAAGTGTTATATAATATTATTAGTAACTAAGGTAATTATTTAGTAGGAGAGAGAAGCGGGAAAATTTTGGTGAGGATGATTGTGGTGTTGAAACGTGTAATCCCAATATACTCTTTTATTAGAGTAGGAAGATATATATATATTATAATATATATATATATATATATATATATATATATATATATATATATAGATATATATATCTATATATATATATATATATGTATATATGTATATATATATATATATATCGTCTATATCTGTATATATGTCTATCTATATCTCTGTTCTCCTCTATCTCTATCTCTTTTCTATGTATCTATATATGTCTCTCTATCTCTGTCTCTCTATCTCTATCTCTCTCTCTCTCTATATCTCTCTATCTATATCTATCTATATGTATCTTGTAACACCCGGAAATTTATTATTTTGAAGCCGACAGAGAAAGAAAAGAAATAAAGTTCAAAGTCGAGGGACCAAACTCGCCAACGAAGAAAAGTCGTGTAATGTGGTGATATGTGTAGGGAGAGGGCAGCCCACTCTCCCCACACTTCACAAAATTCAGCTCACAAGAAGAGAGAAGAGAGAAAGAAGAGAAAAAGGGAGAAAAGGGTTGATTCAGGTGATTCGGGTGTCCAAATCCGTCGAGTAGCAAGCCAAATCGAAGCTCTTGTCTTTGTGCTCGATTGTGTGAGTTCTAGGACCCCACATTTACTTGTTTTCAACTGATTTTGGGGCTGGAAGATGTCAAAAACCCGTTTTTATGTGTGTGTATGTTTGACCCATTTGGGTGTGATGTGTATGATGTGTTTAGAGCATGATTTCGGGCTTGTGTGTGCTTGTATGGTGTTAAGGTATGCATTTCTAAGGTCCAGGAGGGTTGATTTAGGCTTAGAATGGGTTTGGATGAGCTTGGAGGCCGAAAATGGCAGATTGGGTTCGGGATGAACTCCATTCTGCACCAGCTAGGGCTAGGCGACCGAATGAAGGCCATACGGCCGAATGAGGGCGACTGAAGGTTCATTCGCACGATTGGGACTCAGTCGCACGACTGGGAGTCAAGTCGCATGAGGGATGTGCGACTGAGGGTTCAGTCGCATAGATGCTTAGTCGCATGAGTCCATTCGCATGAGTTTAGTCGCATAGGTGCCCATTCGCAGTAGTCCCATTCGCACAAGGTCCATACGCACGATTGGATGTTCATTCGCATAGATGACCATCCGCATGGGTCCAGTCGCATGATGTTCAGTCGCATGGAGGCCATGCGACTGAAGAGTGTCCATACGCCCGAATAGGGCTGTTGCACTCGAATGAAGGTGTAGTTCGACTTCTGGCCTTCGGGGAAAGGTCTAGATGTAAGTTTGGACGTAAAGTAATCCGTAAGAGCATTTAAGAGTATGGTTATGCCTTAGAGTGCATATAGGGCATGATGATGATGATGATGTTGCATGTTTATGCATATTATGAATGTATGATGTTGCTCTGTATGATGATGATGAATATGTTTGATATGTTCCTTGTTATGATGTATGATTATCTTTCTTATGGCTTTACGTATTATGACGAATGAAATGAAGTATTATGTAACGTAAAGTGGAAAGAGATGACACGTCTTGCATGCATCGGATAACGGGTCCTTCTTTGTGATTGACCATTATGTGGAACCTCTGCCGCTTACCCTTAGTACTGTGGCATACGTTTAGCTGTTCATTTATTGACTTCGGCCCAGTGGCTATGACTGGTCAGTTATCATTAGTACTGTGGCATACGTTTAGCTGTTCATTTATTGACTTCGGCCCAGTAGCTAAGACTGATCGGTTAACCCCAGTACCGTGGCATACGTTTAGCTGTTCATTTATTGACTTCGGCCCGGTAGCTGTGACTAATTGGGGTGTAGCATATGGTATTGGTATGGATGATGTCCGATGCGCAAGTAAGTTAAAAGGAACGAATGAACGAACGAATGAATGAAGAAGAAATAATGAATTATCTATGCGTACGTATGATGTGTGATCACGTTAAAGTAACGGATGGTTTTATATGAAAGTAAAGTATGTTTTATTATTAAAACTAGAACTCACTCAGCAACGCTGACTTTTATTGCATTTTCCAGTTGGCAGGTAAATGATTGCTGAGGATGGCACGGCGAAGCTACTCAGCTCTTTTGGGATGGCATCCAATTATATAGCTTTTGTGATGTAATGCAAACATGAATTTTGTAACCGGATAATGATGTATTATTTGGCAAAAGTATTTATAATGAAATGTGATGTCATTTTTGAATGTTCCGCTGCAATGATTTCTTAATGAAATGTAATTTATATTTTATGTGCGATGAATGACCAACTGTAAGCGTCCCGGGAACGGGGCCTTACAAGTTGGTATCAGAGCCAAAGTTTAAGTGAAATGGGTAAATTTTCAAAATAAACCTTAACTTAAACTGAGAATGGGACGGAAAGGGAATGGGATGCCAAACTGAGTAGCTGCGTGCCATCAGGTATTTTCTTAAAGTTAACGGTTTTATGTGCGCATGGTATATGTTAGTGTTGTATGTAGATTTGAATACTGATGTAGTCAGGACAGGTAATACTTGGGGTATGAAGAGTACAGTAAGTGGCTAATCACAACTGGCCATTGTAATTAGGGACTTACTATACTTGACATAAACTGAGTTGTTTCCTTGAATGACCGTGTTGGTGTTTGAATCTTTCAGTGTGTTAGAGAATGGCTGGTGGTAGATCTTCTAGAGCTTCTAGGGGTGGAGGCCGTGATGGCCCTGTTGCTGAACCACGCCCTAAGAGGGAAGGCCTAGAGCTGAGAAAGAGGTTCCTGCAGAACCTGAGACTCCTCATCCAGAAGCTGGGGATGAGAGTGCGAACTTGAGGGCCTCAGTAAAAGAGGCTGTCGTGGAGGAAGTACACCAGGTCATGCAGACAATCTTACCGTCTGTGGTGACCGAAGTCATCAAGGCTGTGAAGGAAGGGGAAAGGAAGGAGAGAAACCGGGCTTCGGGGGAGCAACCGGAGCCTGAAACTATTTTCTCCGATAATGAGGAGGAAGAGGAAGAGGAGCCTGTGCGAGAGGTGGCACGAGGCTGTAACTACGGGGTGTTCATGAGATGCAAGCCCCCAACTTTTGACGGTAATGGCAATGCTGCCGCTGCTCACCGATGGGTGAGAGAAATGGAGGCTGTTCTCGACATAAGCGAATGCCGAGAAGATCAGAAGGTAAAGTTTGCCACCCACTCCTTTGTGGACTCGGCATTATGCTGGTGGGACAACATTGTCCAAGCTGAGGGTAATCGGGCGATCGGGAGAATGAGGTGGCCCGAACTGAAGAAGATGGTAATTGAGGAGTTCTGTCCTCACAGGGAAATGGATAAGATTGAGAGGGAGTTCCTGCAGCTGGAGGCGGGATCCATGACACACCAGCAATATACTACCAAGTTCAACGAGATGGCACGGTTGGTGCCGGATCAGGTGACGCCTCTTTCTCGGAAGATCAAGAGGTACATTCAGGGTTTACCGGTGGATGTCCGCCGGCATATGATCGCCGCCCGGCCAAGTACGTTTAGGTCGGCGGTTGATTTGGCCGGAAGACTTTATGATGAGAGGGGAGTGGTGGTGGTTGAAGCGAATAGGAAGGGTGGTGGTGATCGAAGCTGGAACGGGAAGAGGTTTGGTCGGGGTGAGGCCTCGACGGGTAACAAAAAGGCACGGGTGGATGACCGCCGCGTGGCCACACCGGGAGCAGGGTCGAGGAGGTGTGGAAAGTGTGGAAAGGAGCATGCGGGAGAATGCAGGCTGGGTTTGAACGTGTGCTTCAAGTGTGGGAAGACGGGCATATGGCGAAGGATTGCCTGACGGGCAAATGTTTTAACTGTGGGGAAATCGGTCATATGAGCAGGGATTGCAAGAAGCCGAGGGCTGAGAGTTCAGGGGCGAAGAGGACGGGAGGTGATGGACCGAGGGCGAGCGCCAGGGCATTCACCATGACACAGGAGGAGGCTAGGACGGACCCTGACGTTGTGTCCGGTACGTTTCTGGTGAACCAAACTTTAGCTTCTGTGTTATTTGATTCTGGTGCTAGTAGGAGTTTTATTTCTGCTGCTTTCTGTGCTAAGCTGCCTGTTAGTAGTAGACGTGTTGATGCGCCCTTTGATGTAGAAACTGCCATAGGTAAGTCTACCAGGATTTCTGAGATGATAGAGAACTGTGATGTGGAGCTCGAGGGTCATAAGTTCCCGGTTAGACCGTTTGTGATGGCCTTAGGTGGTTTTGATTTGGTTCTTGGGATGGATTGGTTAGCGGACTTCGAGGCGAACATTGTGTGTCGCAAGAAGATGATTCGGTTGTCGGCGCCTGACGGTAGTTCAGTGACGGTTTATGGGGATCGGGTTACTACGATTCCGAAGGTGATCTCGATGGCGGTGGCGGGAAAGTGTATGAGGCGTGGATGTAGTGCCTACTTGGCCTATGTAAAGGATGTGGATACGCCAACACCACAACTAGCCGATGTACCAGTTGTGTGTGACTTTCCAGATGTGTTCCCGGAAGACTTATCAGGAGTGCCACCTGACAGAGAGATCGAGTTTCAGATTGATCTGATACCGGGTGCCCAACCTGTTGCCAAGGCACCGTATCGGTTGGCTCCGACCGAGATGAAGGAGTTGATGGAGCAGTTGCAAGAGTTGCTTGATAAGGGGTTCATTAGACCGAGTATCTCTCCTTGGGGTGCTCCGGTCCTGTTTGTAAAGAAGAAGGACGGTAGTATGAGGATGTGCATCGACTACCGCGAGCTAACAAGTTGACAGTGAAGAACCGATACCCCTTACCGAGGATAGATGATTTGTTTGATCAGCTTCAGGGTGCCAGTTGGTTTTCAAGGATAGATCTTCGATCTGGTTACCATCAGTTGAAGGTGAAGGAGCAGGATATTCCTAAAACAGCTTTCCGTACGCGCTATGGTCACTACGAGTTTCTTGTCATGTCTTTTGGCTTGACCAACGCGCCAGCTGCTTTTATGGATTTGATGAACCGTGTGTGTCGGCCTATGTTATAAATCAGTGATTGTGTTTATTGATGATATCCTGATTTACTCGAGGAGCGAAGCAGAGCATGCCGGTCACATTCGGGAAGTTCTAGAGACGTTGAGAAGGGAGAAGTTGTATGCAAAATTCTCCAAGTGCGCGTTCTGGTTGCGCGAAGTTCAGTTCTTGGGTCACGTGGTGAATCCCGACGGGATAATGGTGGACCCGGCGAAAGTGGAGGCGGTTATGCAATGGAAGTCACCAAAGACGCCATCCGAGATTCGCAGTTTCTTGGGTTTGGCGGGCTACTACAGAAGATTTATCCAAGACTTCTCTAAGATTGCTTCTCCACTAACCAAGTTGACCCGAAAAGATGTGAAGTTCGTATGGGGTCAAGCTCAAGAGAAGGCGTTTGAAGAATTGAAGGCGAGATTGACTCAAGCTCCTGTTCTGTCATTACCCGATGGAAGTGAAGATCTGGTGGTTTATTCCGATGCTTCTTACTCGGGGTTGGGGTGTGTGTTAATGCAGAGAGGAAAGGTTATAGCCTATGCATCCCGACAGTTGAAGGTTCATGAGGTCAATTATCCTACTCATGACTTGGAGCTGGCAGCCGTGGTCTTTGCATTAAAGATTTGGAGGCACTACCTCTACGGGACGAAGTGCACCATATTCACTGACCACAAGAGTCTGAAGTACTTCTTTGAGCAGAAGGATTTGAACATGAGGCAGAGGCGGTGGTTGGAACTTATAAAGGATTATGATTGTGAGATCCACTACCATCCGGGCAAGGCCAACGTGGTGGCTGATGCCCTTAGCCGAAAAGAGAGGCCCGAGCCGATTCGGGTGAAAGCGTATCAGTTGATCATGACCTCCGATGTGATGAAGCAGGTTAAAGAGTTTCAAGATGAGGCATTGAAAGAAGATCATCTTAACTCTGAAAGAATGAGAGGTCTGGTTGGAGAATTGGGTGAAAACACGCTCGGTGTTAGAACCCGATTCGATCGTGTGTGGATTCCTCGTTTTGGGGATCTACGGGTGAAGATAATGGATGAAGCTCACAAGACTCGGTACTCCATTCATCCTGGTGCCACAAAGATGTACCATGATATGAAGAAAGATTATTGGTGGCCGGGTATGAAGCGCGATGTGGTGGAGTATGTGAGTAAGTGCCTTACTTGCTTACAGGTGAAGGCCGAGCACCAAAAGCCGTATGGGAAGATACAACCTTTGGATATACCGGAATGGAAGTGGGAGCACATCACCATGGATTTCATTACAAAGCTACCGCGTACCCCGAAAGGGTACGATGCCATATGGGTGATAGTTGATCGTTTGACGAAGAGTGCTCACTTCCTACCGATCCGCGAGACATATTCATCTGAGAGGTTGGCTGATCTGTTCATCAAGGAGATTGTAACTCGTCATGGTGTGCCGGTGTCTATTGTGTCGGATCGCGACACTCGGTTTACATCTAAATTCTGGAAGAAGTTCCACGACGCTATGGGGACGAGGTTACATATCAGCACGGCTTATCATCCCCAGACTGATGGTCAGTCAGAAAGGACCATTCAGACGCTGGAAGACATGCTTCGGGCATGTGTGATTGATTTTGGTGGAAGTTGGGATGACCACCTACCGTTAGCCGAATTCTCATATAACAACAGTATCACGCCAGCATTGGCATGCCCCATATGAGATGCTATACGGTAGGAGATGCAGAACGCCCGTTTGTTGGGGTGATATTGGTCAGAAGGAATTGGGGAGCGTCGAGGTAATCGAGGCTACGACTGAGAAGCTTGAGAAGATCAAAGCCTTCATGAAGGCAGCCAAAGACAGACAGAAGTCGTATGCTGATAAAAGGCGCAGGCCGATTGAGTTCCAGGTGGGTGACCGGGTTATGTTGAAGGTCTCACCTTGGAAGGGTATCATTCGCTTCCGAAAGCGGGGCAAGTTGAGCCCAAGGTATATAGGCCCTTTCCGAATCATTGCTCGAGTAGGAGAGGTGGCCTATAGACTGGAGTTACCAGATGAGTTAAGTGGAATTCACCCGACATTCCATGTATCTCATCTAAGGAAGTGCTTAGCAGATGAAGATATGATTGTTCCATTGGAGATATCGAGGTAGATGAACGGCTCAATTATGTGGAGCAACCAGTGGCAATCATCGACCGAAAGGAGAAAAGGCTAAGGAATAAAGTGGTTCCTCTTGTGCGTGTACAGTGGAAGCACAGGAAGGGATCCGAGTCAACGTGGGAGACTGAGGAAGAAATGAGACAACATTATCCACGTTTGTTCGAGGAATGACAGGTTTCGGGGACGAAACCTATTTAAGGGGGGTGGACTTGTAACACCCGGAAATTTATTATTTTGAAGCCGACGAGAAAGAAAAGAAATAAAGTTCAAAGTCGAGGGACCAAACTCGCCAACGAAGAAAAGTCGGTAATGTGGTGATATGTGTAGGGAGAGGGCAGCCCACTCTCCCCACACTTCACAAAATTCAGCTCACAAGAAGAGAGAAGAGAGAAAGAAGAGAAAAAGGGAGAAAAGGGTTGATTCGGGTGATTCGGGTGTCCAAATCCGTCGAGTAGCAAGCCAAATCGAAGCTCTTGTCTTTGTGCTCGATTGTGTGAGTTCTAGGACCCCACTTTTACTTGTTTTCAACTGATTTTGGGGCTGGAAGATGTCAAAAACCCGTTTTTATGTGTGTGTATGTTTGACCCATTTGGGTGTGATGTGTATGATGTGTTTAGAGTATGATTTCGGGCTTGTGTGTGCTTGTATGGTGTTAAGGTATGCATTCTAAGGTCCAGGAGGGTTGATTTAGGCTTAGAATGGGTTTGGATGAGCTTGGAGGCCGAAAATGGCAGATTGGGTTCGGGATGAACTCCATTCTGCATCAGCTAGGGCTAGGCGACCGAATGAAGGCCATACGGCCGAATGAGGGCGATTGAAGGTCATTCGCACGATTGGGACTCAGTCGCACGACTGGGAGTCCAGTCGCATGAGGGATGTGCGACTGAGGGTTCAGTCGCATAGATGCTTAGTCGCATGAGTCCATTCGCATGAGTTAGTCGCATAGGTGCCCATTCGCAGTAGTCCCATTCGCACAAGGTCCATACGCACGATTGGATGTTCATTCGCATAGATGACCATCCGCATGGGTCCAGTCGCATGATGTTCAGTCGCATGGAGGCCATGCGACTGAAGAGTGTCCATACGCCCGAATAGGGCTGTTGCACTCGAATGAAGGTGTAGTTTGACTTCTGGCCTTCGGGGAAAGGACTAGATGTAAGTTTGGACGTAAAGTAATCCGTAAGAGCATTAAGAGTATGGTTATAGCCTTAGAGTGCATATAGAGCATGATGATGATGATGATGTTGCATGTTTATGCATATTATGAATGTATGATGTTGCCCTGTATGATGATGATGAATATGTTTGATATGTTCCTTGTTATGATGTATGATTATCTTTCTTATGGCTTTACGTATTATGACGAATGAAATGAAGTATTATGTAACGTAAAGTGGAAAGAGATGACACGTCTTGCATGCATCGGATAACGGGTCCTTCTTTGTGATTGACCATTATGTGGAACCTCTACCGCTTACCCTTAGTACTGTGGCATACGTTTAGCTGTTCATTTATTGACTTCGGCCCAGTGGCTATGACTGGTCAGTTATCATTAGTACTGTGGCATACGTTTAGCTGTTCATTTATTGACTTCGGCCCAGTAGCTAAGACTGATCGGTTAACCCCAGTACCGTGGCATACGTTTAGCTGTTCATTTATTGACTTCGGCCCGGTAGCTGTGACTAATTGGGGTGTAGCATATGGTATTGGTATGGATGATGTCCGATGCGCAAGTAAGTTAAAAGGAACGAATGAACGAACGAATGAATGAAGAAGAAAATAATGAAATTATCAATGCGTACGTATGATGTGTGATCACGTTAAAGTAACGGATGGTTTTATATGAAAGTAAAGTATGTTTTTATTAAAACTAGAACTCACTCAGCAACGCTGACTTTTATTGCATTTTCCAGTTGGCAGGTAATGATTGCTGAGGATGGCACGGCGAAGCTACTCAGCTCTTTTGGGATGGCATCCAATTATATAGTTTTTGTGATGTAATGCAAACATGAATTTTGTAACGGATAATGATGTATTATTTGGCAAAAGTATTTATAATGAAATGTGATGTCATTTTTGAATGTTCCGCTGCAATGATTTCTTAATGAAATGTAAATTTTATATTTTATGTGCGATGAATGACCAACTGTAAGCGTCCCGGGAACGGGGCCTTACATATATATATATATATGTGTATATATATATATATATATATATATATATATATATATATATATATATATACTATCTATATATCTATCTATATATATATATATATATATATATATATATATATATGTACGAAGTATTATTTAGACAAATTTATAAAATAGTGTTTTATTTTGTAAATTATATGGATGAAGATGAAAAAACGGACTGCAAATGCTCTGAGGAGTTTAAAATTACTATTCCTCTATTTCTTTTTTAAAGATATAAGATATATAATATAAAATAAATGAACTTAATAAGATAAATAATATCTAAAATATTAATTAACCATTATAATCGATAAATCATTAAGGAAACATTCAGATGGGTAGAAGACTATTTATTTAAGAGGCCAAAGTTTTTTTTCTATAAAATCTTATTATTATAATACAACAAATATTTTTTTGTCACATGGTAACTTTTAAGCTCATCTTTAGCCACGTGACAACTTTTAGATTACTCTTCAATTATTTCCTAAAATAACGTGTGTATATATATTATATATATATATATAATATATATATATATATATATATATATAATATATATATATATATATATATATATATATATATATATATATATATAATGAACACATATTTTTTATTTTCTAAATCATAAATCAAAAATTGGATTTAGTTTTTAAAATAAACATGGAATTTAATATTTAAATACTCGAAGAATTTTATTCCAACTAAACTACTAAGACTAGACGTAGCGGTCATTTAGGTGGCGTCCAATATGATGACATTGAGACAAGTAGGGCTCCAAACATTTTTATAAAATAGTTAAAAGTGGCTCCAAACTCATAGGGTTTCAAGCCATTAGTGGACACCAAACACAACTTATCATATATTATTGTATCAATAATGACTTCAAACACTATTTAACCACTAAACTTAATTTAAAATGACTTTAGTGAAATGATTTTATCTAAATAACAATATATTGTATTTTAACTTAACAACCATTACACATAGTCTAGTCTTAAGATTCTACTAAAATTCTTGGTTTCCTTTCATCTGTATATTTGAATTTCAAATTATTACATCTAATTCCATTTTAATTTTTAATTATTATTACTAACTAGTTTTAGTAACCCATATATTAAATATATAACATATTAAAAAAAATACAATTATAAATATTATAAAATAACATTTTGAGATAAGATATTATTGAGATTATATAAGAGTTGGGATAATTTTGTTAGTAATTAATGTAAATATTAAATATGTGAGAGAATCGAGAAAATTTCGGTGAAAATGAATATAATGTTGCCATGTGTCCCACCAGTTACTCTATTATTAGATTACTAGCTTTACTAAATAAAATATTAGTATAATAAAATTTATTAATTATAAAATGATATTTTAAAATATGATATGAATTAGTTTTCTTATTATAACTCCCAAATTTAACTATTTTTGTTTTCAAAAATTGACATTTAAAAATACTAATTTTATTTTGTATTTTTAACAAAGTTTTATGCTTTAGAAAATTTATTATTTTATAAGAAATTTATTATTAAATAACATGAAAATAGATATTTTTCTTAATTTATTAAATTTAAAAAAGTGTTATATAATATTATTAGTAACTAAGGTAATTATTTAGTAGGAGAGAGAAGCGGAAAAATTTTGGTGAGGATGATTGTGGTGTTGACACGTGTCATCCCAATATACTCTTTTATTAGAATAGGAAGATTTTTTATTATAACTCTCAAATTTAATTATATTTGCTTTCAAAAAGTGACTTTTAAATATACTAATTTTAAGATATTTCATATTTTAAACAAAGTTTTATGCTTTAAAAAAATTTATTATTTTATAAGAAATTTATTTATTAAATAACACGATAATATATATTTTTCTTAATCTATTAAATTTAAAAAAATATTATATAATATTATTAGTAATTAAGATAATTATTTAATAGGAGAGAGAAGCGGAAAAATTTTGGTGAGAATGATTGCGGTGTTGACACGTGTCATCTCAAGATACCCTTTTATTAGAGTAGGAAGATGAAAATGAAGATTAATAAGGTTTATCATGGAAACTATTTTTAAAAAGGTGAAATCAATTATTTTGTTTCAATCTTTTTAACATATTAACTTTTCACGTTTATAGATCTTGAATTCCAATCCCTATTTATATAAAAATGTTATTTACACAGGTTGGTTTGTCAAAATAAAATATTTATTCTCTTCCCCTTCCTCTTTATAAATAGAATGCTATTTACTTAACTTTAATTTTTTTATTTTTTGCACAACTTAATAGAGTCAAATTAGATAATTATATAAAACAACCTTGATGTTAAAGTTTAACATTAAGGTTCGTATAAAATGACTCTAAAGACAACAAAATAATCAAAGACCCCAATGAAATCTATTGTATTGAAATGATAGTCGCTGATGAACACGTTATTTGTTTTCAACTAATATATTACTTTTGGCAATTAACATAACTTTTTATTACTTATTACTTATTACTCATTACTAATAAATATTTTAAAGGTACCTCTATTCATGCAACTTACTTGAGTAAACGGTTTAACTGTTTGAGAAGTTTTTGAAACAAGGAGCATGTTTTAATATTAGCTATCCAACTCTTGAAAAACACATAAATAATTTGAAGTATATTAACACTTAGGATATGATTTGTATTTTCTACAATACCAAAATTATAAATTGCAATGAGAGTTTAAGGTCGTTTCATGAACTTTCATTCACCTCTTTACAAAACCAATTAAGGATATAAGCGCTCCATAAATAAAACAATCGATATGTCTTTTTAATTTATTTTATATAAAATCTTAGTTTTCACTGGTTTTGTGTTGTGCTATGACCATCAACAAAATCAATGATAATACTCATTTAGGGTTGGTTTATATTTAAAACATCCACAATTGGCCAATTTTCAGTTATACGTTTCATTCTAAATTGTTAAAAGTAGAGAAATATTAAATGTATTAATCTTAGATTAAAAAAAAAAGACAATGTTACAAATATAGGATCAAATGTTGTATGCAAAGAAGTATTGAATAATTTCAAAATTATGTACAATATGTTTTAAGTCTAACAATTATGACAATTAGTTAAGTTTAACTTTTTCCATTTTATGTTTTGTTTATAACCTAATCTATATATAATATTAAATAGTAACTTGTGGGGACACTTGCTACATTCCTAAGCCCCCTAAGTTTTACTTTTTCTCGGCTCTTTCTTCTCTTAACTAATTACCTAAATTAAGAAATATTAAGTAATTTAAATTCTTTTTGGATTAAAAATATTTTTTTAGTAAATTTGGAAAGATGTCTTTTTATTAATGTTATCTTTATAAAACAAATTTTTATAAAATAATTCTTTTTCTAAAACTTCAAACTTTTTTAAAATATGAAATATTTTAAAACTGGTGTTTTTAAAAAGTAAATTTTTATAAACTAAAAATAATTAAAATTAGGATCTACAATAAGAACTTTTTAAAAATAACATTTTTAATACGGTTTATTTTGAAAAAATGTTTATTTTTTTGGGAAAAAAGTTTAAAAAACTAATATCATTATTTTATTACTTATAGTTATTACTCATAAATAATTTTAATCATATTTTATTTTAAAATATGATTTTATACTTCATAAATTTTTATTATATTTAATATTTTATTTTTTCAACCCGTGTATTACAAGGGTTTAGTAAATATAGTATTAAATAAATAACAATCAACAACTAATAAGAGATATTATGAATATTAATAGCCTAATTGTTGGATCAAGAAAGGCTGGTGTAACCAAAACCAAACACTTAGACAATTTTGGTACAACTAATAAAGATCTTTCGAAGTTAAGTAAAGAACTTCCGAAGGCAAATAGAGTTCTTCCGAAGGCAAAAGCCGAACTTTCGAAGATTATGTCTGAAGAATCTTCCGAAGGGAAACTCCAACTTCCGAAGACAAAGTCTTCCTTCTTCCGAAGTTCAACACTTAGAAGAAACCATGACAATGAATTCCGAAGTATGTAGATCAGAAGAAAGCCTCAAGCCTCGGACGAAGTGGCCTCTTCCGAAGTATAAGTGGCTTCAGAAGAACTTGTTCTTCCGAAGCCAGTTAACCTTCGGAAGACAATACTATGAACTAGTGGACATAAGTATGGACCTTCTGACACTCCGCTGCAAATCTCTGAGATGCTGCGTGGTGCTTTCCCACGCCCATGAAGTTGACCATACTTTATTCCACTATTTATCTTTTATCAGTTAGTATAGTTACCAACTTTAGTTGGTGACAAAAGGTAAGTCATGGACATGTCATGACTACCTTATCTTAGATAATTCTTTATCTAAGATACCTTATCTTTAGCAATGTAGTATTTGTTTTAGTCATAGGTTTCCAGCTGGTATCAAAGTATATCCGGCTATAGGTAGTAGTATATATAGTTTCTTATTGTAACTCATGTAGTATGCTTGTAAGAGTATTGTAATACTTTGAGTTGAGAAGTAATATATACAAGTACCTTGAAAATTGTCTCCTTGTGTTCTTAGTTACTTTGTATATTATTATCAACTCTTACAGGGATTCTACATCATCAAACCGAGTGTGATTAAGTGAGTTTGAGAGAAAACCAAGTGTTTAGTGACAAATACCGATCCTGCAATTGGTATCAGAACTTCTTAGGCTCTTGATTATGAGATCTTACCATCCAAATCAACTTTTTCTTCACTCATTCTTTCACCACACTCAGAAAATGGCCCTCAACCAACAATCTGAAGTTGAGATGGGGACGATGACCAAAGCACCTATCATCACCCCTGAAAACTTTAGATCATGGAGCAGATGTATCGAAGGCTTCATCAGGTATCAAGATGGCAAAATATGGCAATCTATCGTCAATGGTCCTTATAGACCAAAGGTTGCAGCACCAAGAGGAAATGGTGCCATGATAGAGAAAGTTGTTGAAGACTACTCTAATGAAGACCAAAAAAAGCTGGACATTGATAGCAATGTTATGACTGTTCTAATGACTGTTATACCCAATTCCATCATGGTGATATTGAGCATTGCAAATCAGCTAAAGAACTGTTTGATGCATTGTCCCAGATGTATTCAAACTCGAATGACTCCAAGAAAGATTCACTGAAGCAGCAATTTGAAAATTTTACTTACATTGCTGGAGAGACCCTCAGCCAGCAATACTTCAGGTATATGGATCTTATTTCCTCCTTTCAGTCTGTAGGAATTGCCCTTGACTTAAGAGATCTCTCAAGAAAATTCATGAGTGCACTCCCAAATGAGTGGACGTTCTACTGTGTCTCTATCAAGAGAACTATAAAACTTGAACTCCCTCACAATGACTAAACAATATGGCATTCTTGATGGATACCGTGTAGAGATGGAGAACAAGAGAGGCCACCAGATGAGCAGACCCTCAAGCCTTCCTGCTAGCAACGCTTTAATGGTTGCTGAAGGCTCAGGACCCCCTAACCTCAGCAGTACCTAACTTATTCCCAGCAGCCATCCTGTTCTTCTAGGCCTTACATCACATTCCTTGAGACTCCAAGGTCTCAACAGGTTCAGAAAATTTCTTTTCAGGACAGCTGTGCCTTTGTCTCGAGAAATGGGCACTCTAGTGACTTTCAGTTTTGCTTTGATGATCTAGAGTGTTTCAGCCTAGATGATGTGGAGTATGTGGAAATTGTCCAAGAAATGGCTCTGTTAACTTACCGAGCAAAGAAGTTCTGAAAAAGAACTGCAAGGCAGTTCCCTCAAAACCCAACTAACAGCAAGTTTGGTTTGACAAAACAAAGGCCAAATATTACCATTGAAACCAACTTGGTCACTTTGACAGGGAATGTAAGGCTCCCAAATCAAATCCGGGAACCTCACATGCCTCCACACATCCCTCTACACCAAAAGCCACTGGGAAGTCAACTGAAACAACTGCTGTGGCTCAAGAAGTTGACTGGAGCTTCATGGTATAGGATGTGACTCCTGCTCAAGCAATGATGGCTGGAACAAATGACAACAAGCTATATGAACATCTCTGTACTCCAGCTTGCATTGCTAAGGTTAAGTTATATCAGGACTACAATATGGAAATTAAATCTGATATTGAGTCTTTAAATAACTTAAAATCTAATTTTAATAGGGCTGAATCTGACTATCAAAAGAAAATTAAAGAGTTAGAGAAAACTATGTCGTTGTTAAAACATGAACATACCAACTACAAAACTCAAATCAAGATTTAATATCCAAATTGAACAAATATAAACAATCTAATCAAGAATACCTTTAGTAACAATAGATTGAACTTTACACACAATGTTAGCATGATCCTTGTCTCTCGATAAACACTTTTGGTTCTAGTCTAAGATTTATCTAGATTGTAATGCGAGAGGAGTGAAAGTTTCTAAAGATGGTTGTGAGATTGTGGTGGCCGAGAGAGAGAGAGGGGGGGGGTTGTTGGTCGCGGGTGGTGATGGTGCTCGAGGTGGCGACGGTGGTTGATGGTAATGGTGGTGGCGACAGTGGTTGATGGTGTAGGTGGTGATGACGGTGATCGATGGTGGTGTAGGTGGTCGATGGTGGTGTAGGTGGTGGCGATTGCGGCGGGTGGTGGTGTAGATGGTGATGGTTGCGGCGGGTGGTGGTGTAGGTGGTGATGGTTGCGGCGGTTGTTGGTGTAGGTGGTGATGGTTGCGGTGGGTGGTGCAAGCGGTAGCGAAGTGCCGGCGGTGGTGGAGCGGCCGAGAGGTGGTGGTGGTGGTGATGTGTGTGTGGGTGTGGAAGTGGAGAAGGTGGAGAATGTGAAAGGGTGAGTTGTGTGGAGTGTTATGTGTAGAGAAGATTTTGTAGAGATTGGATGAATTAGGTGTCATCCATGCACTCCACACACACAAAGTTATCATTATTATTAATTATTATTGTTATTATTAGTTATTGTTATTATTATTATTAGTTACAATTATTATTAGTATTAGTATTATTGTTGTTATTATTATTATTAATGCTATACGTAAACGTTAGATGATTTCAATGTTCGTTAGAACGTTAAGCGTAGGGTTCTTAATTTAATCAGGTACGACTATTAAAAATTTTAAATTTATTATTAAAATGGTTCCGAGCGTTGACCTGTTTTGACCGGGTGTCACAACAGCAATCCTCAAGTTCCCAGAAGATTAACATTGTATGCATAATGTGTGGTCTGCAAAACCACATGGCTAAAGATTGTTACTACAATCCTACTAGCACACATTATGCAAATAATGTTAAGAAAGAAGGAGTCAGAGAGGGTTTCACATTTGGACCTTATCACATGGTTCAAGTGATGAAAAAGGGAAAGCTTGTTTCCGAAGCAAGGTTGCTTTCAAAAGAAACTCCTTCTTCCGAAGGGAAAATGGCTTCGGAAGAAAAAGCTAAAAAAATCAAAAGAATAAAAGAGTTCCCTTGAAACCTTCCGAGAAGAAGAATGCTTCGGAAGAAAAGGTGGTGAAGGCTTCTTCCGAAAAGAAAGAAGATTTGGAAGAATGCCATGCTGCTCAAGCTTCAACAAGCTCATCTACAATGATCAACCAAGGGATGGAATGGAAGATCAAAGAATATGCTGCAGCCCAAACCTCTTCTTCACAAACACTCATTGAAACCCCCATGCATAAATTTTGGTTCAATAAAATCCTCATAATTAGAAAAGCCCAAGACCAACAAGGCTTGGGTTTCCAATAAAAACTAACTTTTCACCTTATGTGCAGGGACATCCATATGACAAGCACAAGAATGTGTGGATTGTAGATAGTGGATGCTCCAGGCACATGACCGGGAACAGATCTCTCCTTCAACAATTTCAATATTTTGATGGAGGTTCTGTTCAATTTGGAGGTGAGGCTGGAGGATACATTTCTGGCAGAGGGAGTGATCCAACGACAAGTTAAGAGTTGACAAAGTACACTTTGTCAAACAGCTTGAACACAATCTTTTAAGTGTTTCTCAATTCTATGATAAAAAAACATCAAATGTGCTTCACAGAACATGAGTGCATTATCCTCAAACCCAGGATGACAATTCCTCAGGAATTGGTGCTTCTTAGATCTCCCAGGAAAGGGGATATGTACAAGCTGGATATGAACAATGCTTCCCCATTGGGTGAAGTGTCATGCTTTCTTTTCAAAGCTGATGGTGATGAGTCAACACTATGGCATAAAAGAATGTGTCATGTCAATTTTAAAACCATGAATAAGTTGGTTAAAAATAACTTGGTACATGGTCTGCTTAAAAAGGTTTTTTTTTTTTGCAAAGATAACTGTGTTGCATGCCTGAAAGGGAAGCAACATAGAGCATCTCATAAATCAAAAGTTGATAACTCTATCACCACTTCATTATATTTATTTCACATGGATCTATTTGGTCCCACAAGTATAATGAGCATTGGAAGAAAATCATATTGCCTTGTGATTGTTAATGATTTTACTAGATTTACATGGGTATTCTTTTTAAGAACTAAAGATAAAACTGCTAAGACTTTAAAATCATTTATTCTTCAAAATAGAAAATAAAATATTGATCACAAGGTTAAGATAATTAGAAGTGATCAAGGGACTGAGTTTAAGAATCAAGTTCTTGACTCGTTTTGTAACTCAAAAGGGATTGCCAGACAATATAGTGCTCCTAGAACTCCTCAACAAAATGGTGTTGCTGAGAGAAGAAACACGACACTTATTGAGGCTACTCGAACTATGTTGGCTGATTCAAAGCTACCTCTAACATTCTGGGTAGAGGCAGTTAGCACTGCATGCTATGCGCAGAACAGAGTTCTTGTAGTTAAGCCACATGGAAAAACCCCTTATGAGCTATGGAACAAGAGGCCACCGTTCATTGGCTTTCTAAGGTCCTTTGGCAGCAGGTGTACCATACTTAACACAAAGGAAACTTTGGCAAAATTTGTTGAAAAGTCGGATGATGCTATATTTGTTGGATATTCATCCAACTCTATTGCTTATAGTGTATAACATTAAAAATCAACAATTTGAGGAATCATCCAACATTGTTATCAATGAGCACACTCCTTGTGTTAGGGGGAATGGCCCTGATCATATTTTTTATTTAGAATTGTTTCCAAAGTATTCTAAACCTTCTTGTGAGAATGTTTTAGCTGGAACAGGCACTCAAAGTGATTCTGATGATGACCAACTATTTGAGTTACCCAGACCTCTTCCAAGTTCTCCAAGAGTAGTTGAAGATCAAGTTCCCATAATTATCAAATCTGACAGTATAACTATCTCAAGAAATAATGGAGCTTTAACCAGTTGTCAACCTAGTGAGCCTCAAAACTCATCTGGTAACACTACACAACACCAAGCTTATGGAAGTAGCATTTTGAAGGAACAGGCACCTGTTAATACTGCTTTACAGCCAACTGATGCTGATGATGTTTCTCATTCATTCAATCAGTCTTTATTGAATGAGTTTGAAACAACACTTGGTCCAATTGTTCAAACTCCAGAGCAAAATATGTCCAATCTGGATCTATCTTTGCAACTGAAGGTGATCCCTAGGATTAGGATTCACAACACTCATCCAGCTGAAAACATCATAGGAGAAGTCTCTAAAGGTGTGAGAATAAGGGGACAAACTCACAATGAGAATGTCTGCCTGTACTCATGCTTTTTATCTTAGATGGAACCCAAGAAAGTAGAAGAATCCTTAAAGGATAGTCGCTGGGTTGAGTCAATGCAAGAGAAATTGCTTTAATTCAAAAGACAAAAGGTTTGGAACCTATGTCCGCTACCATATGGTCAAGTACCAATAGGCACCAAGTAGGTTTTCAGGAACAAAAGAGATGATTGAGGCTTGATTATCAAGAACAAGGCAAGACTGGTAGTTCAAGGATACACTCAAGAGGAAGGAATTAATTACACTGATGTCTTTGCACCAGTTGCAAGACTTGAGGCCGTGAGGATCTTTCTTACTTATGTTGCATTCAAGAATTTTACTATCTATCAACTTGATGTCAAATATGCTTTTCTATATGGGGATATAGATAGGGAAGTCTATGTATGCCAACCTCTAGGATTTGAAGACCCATAGCACCCCAACTATGTGTGTAAGTTGGATAAAGCTCTCTATGGGCTGCACCAAGCACCTAGGCAGTGGTATGAGACTTTGTCTCAATTTCTCCTAAAGAATGGTTAAACCAGAGGTTCCATTGATAAGACTTTATTCATAAGAAAATCTGGAAAAACATCTTGCTCATCCAAGTCTATGTTGATGACATCATATTTGGTTTCTCAAATGACCAAATGTGTAGAGACTTTGAGAGCATCATGAAGAAGAAATTTGAGATGAGTTCCATGGGAAAGATGGACTTTTTCCTTGGAATTCAGGTAAAGCAAATGAAGGAAGGGTTCTTTATCAATCAATCTAAGTATGTCTCTGACATTTTAGAAAGATTTGATATGAAAGATTGTAAGCTAGCAAAGACACCCATACCCAGAAATCATAATCTTTGTCCGACTCTGAGGGGGAGGATACTGATCAACATCAGTATAGGGCAATCATTGGGTCTCTGATGTATCTCACAGCAAGTAGACCTGATATCATGTTTGAAATATGCATTTGTGCAAGATATCAAGCTGCTCCAAAGGTGTCTCACCTAGTTGCTGCCAAAAGAATCCTCATATACCTCAAAGGAGCACCTAAACTGGGTCTCCGGTATCCAAGGAACAACAATTTTAATCTCTATGGCTATTCAGATAGTGACTACGGTGGCTGCAATATCAACAAGGAATCAACATTAGGAGGATGTTAATTTCTTGGTGGAAGGATTATCTCATGGCAATGCAAGAAGCAATCCTGTGTTTCAACATCAACTGTTGAAGCTGAATACATTGATGCTGCAAGTTGCTGTGCTCAGCTGCTGTGGATTCAAAACCAGATGTTAGACTATGGATTCAACTTCATGAGCACTCCTATCCACATTGACAACAACAATGCTATCTCCATTACTGAAAATCCAGTGAAGCACTCAAGACAAAACATATTGATATCAGGTATCATTTCATTAGAGATATTTATGAGAAAAATCTGATCAAACTAATCAAACTTGATTCAAATGAACAATATGCTGATTTGTTCACCAAAGCATTTATGAACAAAGATTTAAGTATCTCATTACAACTATTGGGATGATAAACATTGATTAGTTATCTCATTTAAAAACCTTTTTAAATGTGTCTTGTCTTTGTCAAAACAATCTAAGCCCTGTTACAAAAGGTTGTTCTTTGAAAATTCACCAAGTATAGATTCTTCCGAAGAGGAATAAACTCTCGAAAGATTTTACATATATCTTCCGAAACAAAATTCCTCCAAAAGAAATCTTCTTCTCGGAAGAGTTTTTAGTCTCGAAAGAAACATTTGATGACATATCAGATCTACTTCCGAAGCTTATAAACTTTTTCACTCGGAAAGTCCTTTTACTCTCGGAAGTAAGAAATCTACCTTCGGAAGTAAGATTGGCTTCGAGAGAAGATTACCTTCGGAAAAGGTTTATACTCGGAAGAAGGCCTTACTGTGTAACGGAAATGTTTATGCCCCACAACTGTAAAAGATAAAGATTTTCTTAATGATGTCAGAATATTTTAAATGGTTTTAACCTTACCGCCCTTGTCACATCATACCCCAAACCATCATCCATCCGCCACTTTCACCCATTTAAATACTTCCGACTTACCCATTTTAATATTTTTA